>JAACJM010000259.1:0-114513 GCA_013368315.1 Tetrapyrgos nigripes | reverse complement strand
TCAAGTTTGCTAGGATGAAAGGGAAGGATATCAGCAGCTACAACAGCATCTTCGATACATACGGAGAGGAGTCCGACTTCGGAGAAACAGCACTGTTGGAATTCTATCAGGATGGATTACCACCTAAACTCCGAGAGGCAGTCGGAAGAACGTATCCAAAGTGGGATGACTTCGAGGAATATAAGGAAAGGGCTGTAGAGCTTCATTTAGAATGGTTTGAAGGAATGGGAAAGACAAGGACGCTGGAAAACTCCTTCAACGTCGAGGAGTAACCCAGGTCTGTCTCAGGGAAAGAACAGTAGCAAGCGTCAATGTGCTTATGAATATGGGATCAGGTGCTAGCTTGTCCTTCACTTCATTACCAAAGCTGACACCTGATGAAAGAGACCGACTCCGGAAAACTAGGAGCATGCTTTGCATGTAGACAAACTGGACATATGAGCAACGAGTGTCCAACATTCCCAAAACCGTCATCTCAAAATGTCCCCGGAACCTTCTCTCCTTGTGCTGTTCGAACAGCCGAGATCGCAACCACATCTTCACCACCAGTAACGGTAGCTCAGACATCTTCATCTCGGGACGTGATCAAGGATATTTCCGACATGGTTAACAAGGTTAAGGGATTAGAAGGGGAAGATAAGGAACAAGCGGCCATTTTATCTAAAGGACATTATGTCCAAATTGGATTTTTGAATCGCTCCTCTGCTATATCGTCAGTAGGAGTTGAACAGTACACCGGACAGTTAAAGAACAATCGATATAGTATGTTATACCCCTCCAGTGAGCGAATCTTTCCTTCAGAACTGAGAATGTCGGCAATCACTCGTAACCGGCAGGTACCATCAATCACACTCAAAACTGAATTAATCGGCAAAGTTACCAGCAGAAAAATCGATGCAAATGCCCTAATAGATAGCAGTGCAGAAGGCATAATTATCAATAGCCGGTTCGCACAAGAAAAATCAACTTACCCTCCTTCCTATCAAAAACCCGTTCCCAGTATGAAACGTCGATGGTTCCGAAAACACCATGGGATGGGTACGAAAATACACCATTCAGAATCTCCATATCTATTCCCAAGATGACAGAACCAAATTCTATGTAACAGACATCGGAGATCATGATATAATCCTTGGTACCGACTGGCTGGAAGAACACAACCCAGAAATAGATTGGTCATTCTCATGAATAGATATGACCAGATGTCCAGAGAGGTGCATCGTAACGAAACCCCCTATTCTCCATTTAAAAAACCAAAACGAAACCCTCAAAACCAACGGTCGCTGAAGCACGGACCCACCATAAGGATTACCAAGTCAGATGGTTGGAACTGATTGGACAATTCAAACCAGTTGCTCAACCAAAAATCGCAGGACGATGCCATCGGATTCTGATTCGATCCTCCATCGAAGTTCGGAGGCAACGGCAATCTTTACTGAAGACAACCACAGGAGAGATACAATCCCAGGAGAATGGAAACGAAATGTGATGGAAGAATTGTTTGGGGACGAGGAAGAAGTGGTGATACTGAACGAGAAAAAACCAGAACACCAAACCTGAACATCCGCGCGGGATTTCATGAAGGCACAAGAGCTTGCAGAGGCAGCTCAGAATGTCGAAACCGACATACCTCTTAAAGATAAGATTCCTCTGCAATATCATCAATTTCTACGAGTCTTTGACAAACAAACCTCAGAACGATTACCGAGATGCGGCGAGTGGGATCACGCCATCGAACTAAAACCGGACTTTGAACCATGTCCCTGCAAAACGTACCCTTTATCCCCAAATGAACAGAAGGAACTCGATGAATTCATCAAAGAGAACCTAGAGAAGGGATACATAAGGCCGTCAAAATCTCCTATGGCAAGTCCCTTCTTCTTTGTAAAAAAAGAAAGACAGAAAGCTACGTCCAGTACAGGATTATCGTGCCTTAAACAGAGGGACTATCAAAAATGAATACCCTTACCGCTCATATCGGAACTCGTAGACAAACTGAAGGGGGCACGGATATTTTCCAAAATCGACCTCAGATGGGGATATAACAATATATGCATAAAGGAAGGAGATGAATGGAAAGCGGCATTTAAAACCAACCGCGGTCTTTTCGAACCAACGGTGATGTTCTTCGGTCTTATGAATTCTCCTGCCACATTCCAAGCGATGATGAACACTCTTTTCAAGGACCTGATCGACTCCGGAAAAGTCGTGATTTACATGGACGACATTCTAATATTCACAGAATCACTAGAAGAACATCGATACATGGTAAAACAAGTACTTGCATGACTCCAGGAGAACGACTTATACGCTAAACCGGAAAAATGCACTTTCGAAACCAATTCGGTAGAGTTCCTAGGCCTCATCGTTTCACACAATACACTAGTGATAGATCCAGTCAAAGTCGAAGGCGTAACCAAATGGCCGACCCCACATAACGTTAAGGACATACAGTCATTCCTCGGCTTCGGAAATTTCTATCGTCGTTTCATACATGATTTCTCAAAAATCGCACGACTGCTATTCGATCTGACAAAGAAGGATCAACCATGGAAATGGTCAGAAGAAACCGAAAAAGCCTTTCAGGCACTCAAAGATACGTTCACGTATTCTCCGGTCCTCCTCATGCCCGATCATTCTAAACTGTACTGAGTAGAAGTTGATGCGTCAGATTACGCTACAGGAGGTATCTTGCAACAACAAGGACGGACGATAAATGGCATCCCATAGCTTATCTATCAAAAGCTTTGTCTGAAACCAAGCAGAACTGTGACATTCACGATAAGGAACTATTGGCAATCATACGCGGACTGGAAGCCTGGCGACACTACCTGGAAGGCGGACCACATACTATCGAAATCTTAACCGATCACAACAACCTCAGATATCTCACTACCGCCAGAAACTTAGCTGGTGACAAGCAAGAATGGCCTGGTTTCTGACCAGATTCGACTTCACACTCACTCACAAACCTGGAAACCTTAATCGAAGTGATCCACTCTCTCGAAGACCAGACCATAAAGAGGGGGTCGAGAACGACAACAAAGATAGGGTCTTGCTTGATCCCAAATTCTTCAGGATCCGAGCAACGAGGCCAGGAACAGTGATTGCAATTGGAGATACAGAGTTAAGAAGGCGGATTAAAGACTGCCCAAAAAGGGATGCCGAGGTCGTGAGTGCGTTACAAACTATCTTTAACAACGGACCGCGCGCGTTGGCAAAAAACCTACAGGAATGGAATTATGAAGATGGAATCATCCTGTTCCGAGGGAAAATCTACGTCCCAGACGACCAACAACTCAGGCGAGATATTGTCAAAATGCATCATGACAGCCTTACTGCAGGACATCTGGGATGATTCAAGACGTACGAACTCGTCAGTAGAGAGTTTTGGTGGCCTGGTATGTCAGTATTCGTTCGCAATTACGTTGAAGGATGCGCTACTTGTCAGTTAACCAAGGCGAATAATCACCTGGCACATGTACCATTAATCCCGAACGAAATACTGGAATGACCCTTTGGCACGATTACAACCAACTTCATCACAGATCTGCCAGAATGTGACAGTTTTAATGCAATTCACGTCACAGTCGACCGTTCAACAAAAACGGTTGTCATTTCCCCATGCAGAAAGGATATCAATAGCTATTCAACAACACTTGGCGATGGTATGGCTTGTGGGACAAAATGGTGTCTGACCGTGGACCTCAATTCACAAGCCAAGTCATGAAGGGAATATACGCTAAATTAGGTATCACCTCAGCACTCAGTACAGCTTATCATCCACAAACGGACGGCAAGACAGAAAGGTTCAATCAAGAACTCGAACAATACCTTCAAACCTTCTGTAACTACCGCCAAGATGATTGGGTCAAATACTTACCTTACGCCGAGTTTTGCCACAACACGCGAACCCATTCAGCAACGGGAAAGTCACCCTTCGAATTACTCCATGGATATCTACCCCGACTCTTCCCTACAATCAATCCTACTTCACACATACCAAAGGTCGAAGAACGTCTTCAGAATCTGGACAAACTCCGGGAGGAACTAAAAGCAAGTCTGACAACCGCAGCAGAAACGATGAAGGAACAGAACAAGGACCATATGAACAAAGGGATGAAATTTAAGGTTGGAGACAAGGTGTTACTAGACGGAAAGAATCTGAAGACAACGAGGCCAAAAGCTAAGTTGGCAAATCGTCGTCACGGTCCATTCAAAATCACTGACGTTATTGGTGAAGTCAATTATCGACTCAAATTACCGAACACTTGGCGAATTCATCCAGTCTTCCATGCTTCACTTCTATCACCATACAAAGAAACTGAAGCTCACGGAGTGAACTACCCAGGAGAACCAGCAGAATTACTCCCTGAAGACAACGAATACGATGTCGAAGCAATTTTGGACTCAAAACCAACGAGAAACCATCAGGGAGTACAATACTTAGTCAAATGGCTAGATTACGCTGACTCAGAAAATTCATGGGAACCGGCATCAGGACTAACGAAGCTGAAGGACATGATCGAAACCTTCCACCGAGAACATCCAGACGCTTATCGACCAGTGAACCTCATACGACCAGGAACAACAGTGCGCTCAATGGGAGTCACTATAGGAGATATATGGCGGAGTACACGCATACTTCGAACAAAAGCACAACTCAAAGGAGGAACACGGTCATGGATCGCTAGTGTTCTATGTCCTCCTTCCCACTCCACCTGGCAACCAAACTCAGAATTCCGTGACCATTCATCCATCGCTTTCCCCTGTTAAGAACACACCGCCTTAACGACACTAATAGACGGCGTTTACTGTCAAACTCGTCTCCGAGCGACAAACTGGCCGCTCGCTCGACATGTACGTCATACCAGGCAACGACTATAAAAGATACCACACCAGAATGGAGAACAACAGAACAACATCCATCACTACCAGTCGAACAACAGTCACTCGCACCCTCAATACCGCAATGTCTACTGAGTCCTCTAACATCTCCACCGCTCAGAACACAGCTCTCACACGTCCAACTAACGGAAGGCGTTGTACATATGGATGACGCTCAGGACGTCAATGTCGTCTCTCGAAACAACACCAAGGACCTCACAATGGATGCAGATGATGCACATGGGGGGGAAGATGGGCCAGGGCAGTGTATATTGGGAACAGGACATAGAGCTACATGTGTAGCTCATTGGACATCCTTACGGGCAGAGCACAGAGGGAACCTTGGATGGGGATACAGCAGCGTATGGGGGGCACACATCATCCTGCAGAATAGCGACGACGACGGATGGAGTGGGAGTGCACCAGGTTGGGGTTCTGCAACCAACACCACGGAATGGGGCAACTTAACAGACTATTTGGCCAGAACAGGGGGAATTGGACAGACGACTTTGTGAACAATGGGCAAAACACTGGACGGATAGCCTGCTGAGCTCCGGTGAAAGCTCGTCTTAAAGAGGGGGTAATGTCATGAATCGCTCCCCGCCTATTCATTTCCTTTCTATTCTTTCCCCTTTACTACCCATTTCCCACTCTATCTACTTTTAATCCATAAACATCAACTACTTCCCATCATCATCTATAGTTACCATCTCTCCAGATCTATGACTCACACAATTATCTCCTCCGCTTTCTATCTCCACGGACATTCCCACTGTCAATCATTCTTTATGATCCAGTACCTTCATCTATCCATATTTAACTTATAATTCTCTCGCCTTTGGCGTCTCCACATGATACTGTCTATTATTACCTACTTCTTCCCATCTGCTCTCACATCACTTATATACCTACTATCCTTGTAACCTATTTCTTAGTTCGTTCACTTCATCTCTGCTCCGTACTATTACTACACAGTGTAGAGCCTAGTCTGCTTACTACTCCATATCTCTCTCTCTCTCTCAATTGATCCTCTGTAACTGGCTCTCTCTTATTGTGTGACTTGGGGTGGTTAATCAAGTGTACTGACAACCTTGACAAGCGTAGTCCATAATAAAGCAGTGTTGACATCTCTTAAGGGAATATAAGGACTAGAGTGAGCCCTGAGCTGCTAGTTAAAACCTAGTGGACTAGAAAAGTGATAATATAATAATAATTAAGTGCTTATGGATGAGTATGCTCATTCTAAGTACTATGATACAGTGGCCAAAAAATTGTCCACATGTTTGGCACTTTTGGAAAGATTGCTGATTTAAGAGCTATTGAGCAGAAAATCTCAAAACATGGCTGGTGGTAGCAAGAAAGCCTTTGATTAGAGCTACAATAATCTGTCTGTTTTGTCTTATTTGGCCACATATCTGTGGAGTTATGATTGATTTAAAATTGTATATCATTTGGACAATTTTTTTGAGTTGCCACTTCAAAATCATTATTGCAATAACCTGATGTGTTATACATGATGTCATGGGTGGAGCTGTACAGTAATGTGATGTATACACCACAATGATGTCATAGCTGCCAGCTGGAGCATACATAGCAACATACAGATGCTCTACAGCCTCTATGAAAATCATAGGGTCCCTCATATCAGCCCAGAAAGACAATCTCTACTCTCTCCTCCAAACTGCCCCTCCCTCTATCAAAATTTCAGCTCAGACTGAAGTATGAAAGCAGAGTGTTGCTTTTATAGGTAGAGAGACATGTTCTGATAAAGGAAACCATTGGATATAGCACTTTAGAAAGTTAATACCCAGCTGAAAAATGGCCACCTCTGGATCAACTTCCATATTATTAATGCTTTCCAGGATTTTGTTACTTAAGATGGTCATATAGTGTTTGCAATCTATCTTCCCCTTCATCTGGACCATTTTTACTGCTTACTGTTGCCCCATACCCTACCCCATCATGTCATTTTCTCTCTCAAATGTCATCATTTCTGTCACATCTTGCTGTACCATGAATTATCTCTCTTTTCTCACACATGCTGGGGCATATTTGCCCCAAAATAATTGGTTTTGGTCTTATCTGAGAAAATACCCCACTTCTAGCCTTCTACAGCCCGGTCTTTTTACATCTGTGCAAACTTCAAGTGAGCCTTGCTGCAAGTCACTGTAAGTTCGCACTTGTTCTGTGTTTTGGAGATCGCCACAAGATGTTTTCAGGAATGTTTTGGCTGTTATAGGTTGGGACAGGTTGTCCAAGAAGAGCCTTGATGTTTCAGGCCACTTGTGTAGCAATCTGGCTTTACCAGAATGGATTTTTTTCCAATCTAACCTCTTCACAAGTAGTAGAGAGCCTCCTAGGACACCCTGCTGTATTGTTCTCATTGTCTGTATTTGTCTTTTAAGCCACAAAAGCAACTCTTGGCTTCCATACTCCAGTCTGAGCTGCAATTTTTGCAGATGGAGAGGCAGTTAAGAGGAGAGAGTAGAGATTGTCTTTCTGGGCTGATATGAGGGACCCCATGATTTTCATAGAGGCTGTAGAGCATCTGTATGTTGCTATGTATGCTCCAGCTGGCAGCTATGACATCATTGTGGTGTATACATCAGGTTATTGCAATAATGATTTTGAAGTGGCAACTCAAAAAATTGTCCAAATGACATACAGTTTTAAATCAATCATAACTCCACAGATATGTGGCCAAATAAGACAAAACAGACAGATTATTGTAGCTCTAATCAAAGGCTTTCTTGCTACCACCAGCCATGGTTTGAGAGTTCTGCTCAATAGCTCTTAAATCAGCAATCTTTCCAAAAGTGCCAAACATGTGGACAATTTTTTTGGCCACTGTAGATGTATATTATCCAAGGTGGTAATGGCAGACCCAAGTAATGATACAGATAGAGGTCCTAAGGGACTATAAACATATTTTATTACTACCGCTAGTACCGCTAAGGTAACTCAAAGGGATGGTGAAATAGGGATAGCCCCTATTCGTGAGCAAAGGCAGACGTGCACGCAACACAAAACCGCGGCCGAAGGCTGATCGGAAAGGCTATAGCGGTATCGGACATTTGGAACTAAACTCGCTAGGGTCTAGATCTATGAGATTGGTGGATTCTGAAGGTACCGAGAGTATTGGAGGAATATTATGGGATCCTACAGAGCATCTGTGGATGGAAGTAGGACAATATGTACATGTACGGAATCCTAGAAATGTCAGGAATCTAACAATGAAGAAGGGACGCCTAGCGGGACACTCTATAAAGAGATATAGAGGATAGAGGCACTAGAGCACAGCAGATCCGAAAGATCGGAGTACGACCCGAATGGGTAACAGTATTTCCAGATTGGGACTATACCCTCGGCAAACGCTAGAGAAAGCATTGAAAAGAAAGAATAAAGTGCTACATAGAGCTGGACTCTAGTAGAAGACAAGTATGGTACTTACCTAGTCAGGGGAGGCCTGACGCTAGACGAGTAAGACTGTACAATGGACATAACAACAGCATAAAGAAACTACAGCTACATGCATATGTTCCTAGCAAAAGGGTGTGCTAGTGGATACTGTAGTCATAGGTGGAGCTTGGTGCATCAGCAATACTGGCTGCGCTAAGCAGAGCGGTACTCAGAATAACGAGACAGATTAAGCAAGAGGGACTAAAGAAATCCCTAACCAAAAATTTAGATAATAAACGGACAGTTGATAGATACCCAATATAGCAGGACTTTACTTACGAGGAAAGTAGGCAGACCTCGCTAGTGATTTTATTGTGCATTTGTAATTTTCTTTGTGTACCTTTTTGCGGACATTCAAATTAAATCAGTAACTGTATAGTTGTAGCTACCAGTAGTATAAGTAGCTACCCAAGCCACGTACTGTAGAGTACCGGATTTTGCTAGTAATTAGTGGAAATGTGAAACACTGGACTAAAGCTTCTATCATTTACCTTGCACTCCAAAAGAGTATAAATTGTGTGTTGGTTATAACAAGTGTCTATAAAATTTAACAAGTGTGGTTATAAAATTGTGAACTTATTGTGTTTGACCTTTTGGTCTTTGTGTGTGTGTTTGTGATTTTGAACTAAGGCATTTGTGGCCTTCCAACTGTGTTAGATCTTTAGGACTTGTTAGTCCATTTGGTGTTATATTTGTGTCTTCGCGCGCTAGCGCAAAAGTGTTATCAAAACCCTACAAAAAGTACTTATAGTACAAGATTGGTTGAGACTTTGAGTACTCTGACTACTCGGAACACTTGTCTTTCAATATTGTATAAAGGTTTTTGTGTGTTTAGTACATAAGTACATATTTACCAAATACTACCTATTATCGCCGTAACCAAAGTGGCAATGGACAATTGGGTAACAACCAAGTCATTCAAATGCCTAAGGGAACGTATTGGTACAAACCCAACTGCCAGGCTGAGTTCTATCAGCCCAGCGCCTCCTATTGGAACACCATTTGTGGAGTTTGCAACTCCCAAAGGCACTGCAACTCCTGCAAGCATGCCAGAGCTGATGCCATGGTCTGATGAAGATCCCATGGGACTGGAGGACAGTTGGTCTAGTGACCATTATTACAGGCAAGATGCTTCTTCCCTAATTGTAAATAAAGGCACTAATGTGCATTTATCTGCAGTGCAAGTGACATATATATACACCATTCATGTTGCATCTTTGGGCTCTATGTACAATAATATATATTTATGTGTCTGTGGCACCTCTTATGCATCATGTGCTAAGTGCAAGGGAAAAAGAAGATCTAGCCAAGATCATCACAATGATGGATGGTTACTTGACTCTGGTGCATCTGCACATTTTATGTTTGATGCAAAAGACTCTGTTGAAATAAAGAAAATAAAGCCTATTACTGTTCAAACTGCCAACAGCATTGCATGTCATTTTATACCTTTGAGAGGGGCTAAATACATGTGACTACATATAACTACTGTAACAATAAGATTGATGTATTTAGGTAATGACAGAACAATGATGGTAATTACTTATTGTCTTTACGAGTATCTATTGTTCTACATAGAAGGTTGATGGCTGCATTTGATGCACCAGTTCAACAAGGTGGGTGTAGGGAGTTCATTCAAGTGTCAAGGTTGCTGGTACACTCAAATAACAAACCACCCCCAAGTCACACAAAGACTAGTCTAGTCTACTTTTGTGAGACAGGGCTGTGCCAGAGCTTGTTACATAAGCTAATGATGCTCCCACAATTTTGGTCAGTCATTAGACTATAGAATTGCACCTCTCAATATGCTGTAGAGCTGGTAGATAGCATTGTAAATCTGTTATCTTCATCATATGAGAAAAATTGAAGAAAGTTTTGCCATAGACTGGTTATGCTTACATGTAGTTGCCAGATAAATGCCAGGTAGTGCTGCTTGGCACTTTCAGCACCTAAACCTCAAGACTTCGGTCACACCTCACTTCCAAAATTTCCAATGTACTAGCTATCAGTCTCCTACTGTCATCTATCTAGTTTAAAGCACTAATAGTAGAGCAATAACATTCAGATTTGTGGAAAGAGACTGTGGGAAATATCTAGCCTACCTCAGTAAGATCCTGGTGTGGTTTATCCCTATGACAAATAACAGGCTACATACACACAACTATCTGTGTATCGTCAGTCTGGTTCAATGAGACTACACAAAGACAGGAACGATAAGAATGGAGAGATAAATTGAAAGAAAAGAGTAACTTGACTAAGCTCTACACTGCATAGTAGTAGTATGGAGCAGAGACAAAGTGAATGAACTAAAGAAATAACTACCAAGATTTGCTGGTATATATGTAAGAGAACAATGAATAAGCAAGAGAGTTTCATAAAAATAGTAAAGGGGCGAGAACAACAATGTGAAAGATAGGTACAATGGCAGAAATAGAACTGTGAGAACTACACACTGTTTGACAGATATTATAGAGTTCAAAGTCAGGAATATGAATCAAAGAATAATAGAAACAAAGGAAAAAAGTGTGGAAAAGTGTTAAGTATTATCAAGGAAATGCAATAGACAAGTGGTGAGGGAATGGGTGTGAAGTAAATGAAGAAGAAAGAGAAGGTGGACAAAGAACTGTAGCAGTTCATGACACAACTTCCAGAATTGCCTGGGTACGATACTGTCAAGGTTGTCAATACTGTATAATTTCGACCTTAGGTTCAGAGGGGTCCAACCATTATGTCTTGGGTCTGGTTCAAGCCGGGGTGTTACGTGTTACGGATGCATGTATACATATATGGTAGAAGAGTCGGGCAGGCCTTTGGCCTGCCTCCACTGAGCGGTTGTTACATCTACTCGCTCAGTTTCTGTACATTTTGGTTCATAACTTGTTATATTCTTCACTCTCTTGTCGCTAATTTTTTTGGGGCGCTCAGGGAGAAGATACAGAAAGAGTGATGGGGAGTAGGTTTCGACGTGGCAAGATTTAAGATTGCGGCAGTCGCGTGCAACATGTATGTCATAAAAGCTACCGAATTTTGACTGACAAATTACAATACAGTACTCAAATAGTAATACGGCGGCCTTGACCGCCCGAAAAAAAGCGTTTTTTAGGCCCAGAATGAAAACATTATGAACCCAGCTCAGAGGGGTTAGTTATGCGTTACAAAGATACATTTTGGCTTAGTTCAGAGGCTCGCATTACCGTTACGTGAACTTACAGTCGAAATTATACAGTACACTTGATAGCAAACCACCCAAGTCACACACAAGATTAATTGAGAGTAAAAAGGGATATAGAGAGACAAGAGTAAGCTGACTAGGCTCTACACTGCGTCTAGTGGTTTATATAGAAGAACAATGAATAAGTGATAGGAAAAAGATAGGAGAAATAGGAGAAACATAGGAGATAGATAGGATTGATAGAATAGAAGATTGATTGATAGTTATTATAAAGTTTGACAGGTTTTATAAGGTTCAAAGTCAGTAACATAAGGTTTAAAAGGTTTATTGAGGAAATGCAATGGACAAATGATCAGAAAATGGGTTTAATAATGAAGTAGAAGAAGGAGGACAAAGAACTGTAGCAGTTCATGACAGATGCTATTCTCGTAGCAACTGACCTTTATGGGAAACAGATTCATGCTATTCCATGCACATCCAACATTAATGCAGAAGGAGTGGCAGATCTCTTCTATCATGAGATTTTCAAATTGCATGGTCTACCATTACAATTTGTTTCAGATCGAGGACCCCAGTTCACAGCAAAAGTCATGCGAGTACTACTAGAACAGCTAGGAATCAAATCTAACCTCACTTCTGGATATCACCCACAAGCTAATGGAGAAACAGAACAAGCTAATCAAGAAGTGGAAAATTATCTTCAGTTATTTGTGAATAGGTGTCAGGACAATTGGGCAGAACATCTTCCTTTAGCAGAATTCGTCATCAATTCCTAAACCCACTCTACTCACAATTCATCCCCTTTCAAAATCACGTACAGATATTTACCACTGTTCAACATACCTGTAGGAAGGCAATCAGGAATTCCAGAGCTAGAGAAGCAGATTGAGGTGTTACAAGAAGTACAATGAGATGCGGGGGCAGCACTTCATTTGGGGAAGAAACAGCAGAAGGAAGGATATGAATGAGGAAAACAGAAGGCACATGAGTTCAAGATGGGGGATTGTGTGTGGTTGAGTGCAGAGGATATAGATTTAAAATTGTCAAGTGAAAAGTTGGGAGACAGATAGTTGGGACCCTTTGAGATTCTGGAGAAAATAGGCCCATTAGACTATTGCTTGGATCTACCAACAAGTTTGGATCACATTCACCCAGTTTTCCATGTTGACAAACTCTATCCATTTAGAGGGAGCAAAGTCAATGGATTATTACTAGAAGAACCAGGACCAATTGATTTAGAGGGAGAGGATGAGCCAGAGTATGAAGTGGAGAAGATTTTGGACAGTCAGATTAGGTGGCGAAGGATGGAGTATCTGATAAAGTGGAAAGGATACGATGACAGTCATAACTCCTTAACAATGCAAAACAGTCAATCACTGTGTTCCACAAGAAGCATCTGAAGGCTCCAAGGGTTTAATTCATCGAGGACACTGAGTTTTAGTAGGGGGGTAATGTCATGACTTGATTATTTTGGATGATTTTCTTTCTATTTTTCCTTCTATTTTCCTTCATCATTCATCAATTAGCCATCTGTCATTGTTCATCTTTTATCCTATCTTTTGTCCATCTTTCTGTCCTATCTTTTGTCCATCTTTCTGTCCTATCTTTTGTTGATCTTTCTATGACAGATACATGATTATCACTTACCAGGGACACTAGGCTGTACTTTGATTATTTCTGACAGTTCTCTGATTCCTGTCATCTTTTCATCAAGATACCATCTTTTACTTGTATATAGACTTAGGGTTGTAGCTTCCTAGTCCCCATCTTGACCTCTTCATCTTGGGACTAGGTAAGCATCTCTTCTCTTGTATCTTATTGTTGATACAGCAGGTAAATGCCTGGCCATGCACCCCATCATTTTGTGCACTTCTAATCGAAGTAGTGCAAACTCACTATATATGCAATCAAACCTATGAATCATCTAGCTTGTCCACTAGAATGACTCACAAATGGGTACCCTTTAAGATGAAAGCTTTCATTTAGTTTAATCTCAAGAGTTTTACCATAAACACAGTTGGTAACATGCTGGTCAAAGCCTTCATTTGGGTCTAGTCACTAGACAAAACAGTTTGTTTATCAGATTTCTGACTTCATTTTACTACTCTGACGAGAGATATCTCATCTGGACTGTGATTGATGATGTTCTTCAACATGTAATTACAATCCCTGACTCCTACTAATACTCAATGATTACCTACGAACCATGTATGGACTCAGTAAACTACTATACAGTACTTAGCTAATTGTGTGGCTGACTATAAAAGCACACCTCAATTCCCTTATCATACAACAACTGCTTGTAACCCCCTTTGTACAGATACAGTGCAATGGCAATACAAGTATTGTTCCTGTGGAAAGCAGTCATCTACAGTTCATCTTTGGTGGGAGGTGTCATACCCTTGAGCCACTTAACTTTGTTTTCTCAGTGCTCAGTTTTTACATACCAAATGATCCACTTGTCATATTGTGTGGTCCTTGCAGAGGTGTACTAAGTCTTCTTTGATCCTGATAATAGGTGGTTTTTGTAATTAAGTGCTAGGAACTACACCCAAACACAAAACCTTATACAAATGTAAATGAGACGAGTGTTCCGGGTAGTCAGAGTAGTCAAACTCCCAGTTTACTTGTACTATAAGTACTTTTGATTGGGGTTTTTCAATGAAGTTAGCGCTTAGCGCCCGACACAATAAACACAAGTTTAACACCAAGGGGATCAACAAGTCCCAAATCAAACACTTGTAGGTGTCACAAAGAGGCGAGTGCTTAGATAGCGATAACAAGGAGCTATGGGCTCGACTCGACTAACAGACAGCAGTAAGTACTGGAACTGGTCCCAACGACGAAGAATGTATTAAATACCTAACAGACAGCAGTAAGTACTGGAACTACAGTGCCCATCAGTAAAGGTGAAAGAAGTAATGAAAAGGGGAATACACACCTGGTCCCAACGACGAAGAGGTCAAGATGGGGAACCAGGTGTCAGGCAGGCTTATATATGTAAAAGTAAAGCTGTAAAGAAAGCTGTAAAAAAAGCTGTAAAGGAAGCTGTCAAGAAGCTGTATTGAAGCTGTATCGGAGAAATGAAAGGTCCAGTGTGTAGCATGTGGAACAAGAGTCAAATGGTGTAAAGATCCGAGGATACAGAGATAAGAAGAAATAAATAGTACCAAATATAGATGTCATGACAGTAGGCCACAGTTGCCTTAAAATCAGACACTCTTGACACTTAATAGACCAAAGGTCAACACAAGGATCACAGTTATAACCACAAAATGTTCAATTTAAACTCTATTATATCCAACACAATGTTTATACTCGTAGAGAGTGCAGTTAAGTTTGTTTAGAAGCTTTAGTCCGTGTTTCACGTCCTCTACTATTGCTAGTGAGATCCGATACTCTACAGTACGTGGCTTGGGTAGCTACTTGTAATATCTGGTCCTTTTATACTACTTGCAGCTACAACTATACAGTTACTTATTTCTTTTTGATGTCTGCTAAAGTGTACATAGAGAAAAGTCTGTTAGCGAGTTCTACCTATTTCCTTGTAAGTAAAGATTTACTTATTAGGGTATACAGAAAACTGTTCAATATTATCTAAATATTCATAGGAACTTTCTTCAGTCCTCTTTGTAAGCCATCTGGTGTTTTGTGTACTGTCCTGGTTAGTGGGCATTGCATCTATGACTCAGAACGCTCCACTTATGACTGCTAGGTCCCTCGTACACATCCTTATGCTAGGGGCGTAGGGTTTTCTCATAGTTTCTTTGTTCTGTTCAGTTTTCCTTTCCCTTTTCTCTGATCTTGCTTTATACGTGCTCTATGCATTGCCAACAGTCTACTACTTAGTCCTACATATGAGTCCAGCTCTTCTGCAGTCCTGTTCACATACTTATTCCTCCTTCAATGCTTTCAACACCTAGCTAGACGTTTACTGACGGATTTATCCTTATCTGGAAATACTGTTACTCGTTTGGGTTGTATTCCAATCATTCAGATGTACTGCAACTTAGCGCTTCTGTCCCTTATATCTCTGTGTAGAGATGTCTGTTCACTATCCCCTGAACTCTCTGGGACCCTGTACATATATACTTTGTCCTACTTTTATCCACATGTACCTTTTACAGATACTTAAGACTCCCTCAAAGCTGTCTTAGTACTACAGGATTTGCTGATACATAGATCTAGACCTAGCGTGCTTGTCCACATGTCCAATCTTAGTGCTGTCTTCTCTGATCGACCTTTCAGCTGAGGATTGTGCTGCTTATGCATTTCTATGCCCATGAATAGGGGCTATCTCGCACTTCACTGTCCCTTTAGATCACGCTAGTGGTACTAGTAGTTATAATAGGATTCAAAAGCCTTTGTAGGCTATCTTTATTATTTGGTGGGTCTGCTATCATAACTCCAACTCATACATATCTATCATAGTACTTAGAATGAGTTGTTTCTCCATCCATAAGCACTTAATGTTATTGTACTGTTGTTTTCTAGTCCTGCTAGGTCTTAACTAGCAGTTCAGGGCTCACCCTAGTCCTCTTATTCCCTTAAAAGAACATCAAAAAACTGATATTATGGACCAAAATCTAAGTATGTATACAGTGATTCTGTACAGCATATCACTGAGCTAGTTGCATTTTTCATCTTCATTTAGCGCTCAGTTTATACCCCAGTTTCGTTTTGTACTTGTTAGTGTATCACCACAACCAGACACCCACATATCCCCTCCTCACATTTTCCCTACTTCCTACTACCTTCTGATCCTCTGTGTTACACCCCTTTTACATCCTTTTACCCTTATCCCCCATCTGAGCTAGTCTCTGTCCAGTTGAAGTGGTACTCCACCTTGCCTTGACTTTGATTACACTTCCTTTACTTCTTCTTTGAAGATTTGGTTTGTCTAGATCTATTGTGAGAGCTTTAGCGTCTTCCTACCCCTGAACTACACACCTCGTCTTGAGTGGAAGGTTGTTGTTGGTTGAGTCATTTGCCTTCAACCCCATGCTCAGTGTCTCATCATCTTCTGTCTTACTGTTGCTCTGTCTACGTCTACTGTTTGAGCCAAGTGTGTGCTCTACTTGTTTCAATCAAGTGACCTCAGGGTGCAAGACTCTGAATTCACTTGCATATGGGCCCCACATGCTTCATACTATCTAGGAGGTTGTGCAAATGCAAATCTGACTACAGAAGATACTCAAATGAAAAGGAACAAGGTGAAGGATTATGTATATTATATGGAGGCAGAATAACTTGGAATAATCAACAGAAGCAAGACAGGAGTAAAACTAAGTAAAAGCCTGAACATGTTATGGAGACAAACTGTATGATTGATTGACAATCAGGAATTTGACATGTATCTACCATGTCATGATTAGACAAGGTTTTTCTGAGATCAGAGTCACTAGAGTAGAGAAAGGAAAGTGATTGATTGACAGTAAACATGCCATTGCACTTATGATGGTCAGCATTGAAGCACGAAGAAAAGAAAGGAAAGTCATATGTATGTAAGTCAAAGTACATAAATAACAATACAGGATCAAAAACAAACATGAGAATGAACACGAGTGAGTATGAGTATGAGTACAAGTTGAAGTACAACAGGTAACAAGTAACAAGTGGTGGAACTGTAGATGAAAAGAAATGAAGATACAGAAGAACTCAAGGGAGAAAAGAAATAAAGCCAAAAAGAGATGGAGAAATAAAAGAAATAGGAAAAATAAAGCTGTCAAATGGTCAAACAAGCTTGAATGTGTGAGCATCTATATGAGCTCATCACAAGTGTTGGGGGAGAAAAACAATGAAAGCAAAGGTAGTCATGTTATCACTCAAACAGCTCTATCAATCCACTCCTGTACCATAACCCTTTCTTCTGTCCTTGCATGTACACCTCCCCCATTTTCTCCCTAACTCCTATTATTCCTCGACATTCTCCCTGACCTTGAAGATCTTCCGCTGGCACCACTTCTAGCACTTTGCACATCAGCATCAGTCCAACTATCCCCATCTTCATGGATATAATGAACATTGTCACTGTCATTGTTGTCTACAGTATGCACAGTCACTGAATGGGAAGACCTTCATGCCATACGAGGTGGTGCCATACTCAATGCAAGAGTTG
Source organism: Tetrapyrgos nigripes (assembly GCA_013368315.1). Classification (NCBI taxonomy): domain Eukaryota; kingdom Fungi; phylum Basidiomycota; class Agaricomycetes; order Agaricales; family Campanellaceae; genus Tetrapyrgos; species Tetrapyrgos nigripes. The sequence goes on along the minus strand of JAACJM010000259.1, from coordinate 96,877 downwards.
TGTTATTGAAGTGGCTGTTGCTGTGGAGAGAGGTCTTGAGCTTGGAGCTTGGATGGAGCTGCTCCACCAGAGGCAGTACCACCAACAGACAGCTGAACCTCGATACCCCCCTGTTCTCTATCTGCCCTTGACAACACATGTCTTCTCCCATCCCTACTACTACTATGTACCCTTCTCTCCTCCTCCTCCCTATGCTGCCTCTCCACCATCTGCTGCCTCTCCTCAAGAATCCTTGCCTCCTGCGTCGTTGGCAAATTATACCATTCATAAGTACACCAAGGTAACTCATCCACTTTCTTTGTTATCCCTTCTGGTTTCACCACTGCAGTTGAAGCAGCTACACCTCCTCCAGGATTCGTTGCATTACTCAGACCCATTAAAGCTTTTCTCTGATTGGAGATGTACACTCCTACTTCTCTCATTCCTTCTATTTCTTTCATACCACCCCAACAGCCTTCACCACCTAATAAATCAATCTTGCGCATTCCCTCACCTAAGACAACACCTGGTACACCTGGAGAACGAGATCGATTGAAGCGGTAGGCACGGGCAACAACTTGTTTCCTCCAAGAAGTCAAAATCCCAAACACAGATTGGGAAGTACGAGAGTATAAAGCTTGAGAAAGAGATTCGACGATATCTCCACAAGTAACACCCACATCAGGGTTAGATGCATTGATAGTAACTGTAAAGGGAAGATGTGCAGCCGAACGAGTAGATGGGATAAGTGTAAGGGAAGTCACTCGAGGAAATGTAGCTGGATCTGCTCGACCTTTCAACCAAGAAACATTAGGTGGGTCATCAGAGTGTTGACACATTGCACTTGAGAAGAGTAAATTCCATTTAAGGTATGGGTTGGCCCTGTTGGTTTCAAGTTCAGAAGGGGAGCGAGGAGAGGGTTGAGGATGGGTAAGACACCGAGGATGGATAGTTGGAGGGGAGTGAGGACTGGGCCATAGTTGGGTCCAGCAGTGAATGGGGGGAGACGGTCGCCTGTTGAGCCTGTGAGACGAGAGGAAGGGTAGAGGGAGTGGAGGGTTTCAGCCATTTGACCTCCAGCAGGCAACATAGCACTACCCACAAATGGCGTAGGTGCAAAATCAGGGTATCTTCCCATAAACTCTACATTGACATTAGATCGTAAAGGTTTTGGTGCGATATTCAATACAAGAGTTGGTGTTATTGAAGTGGCTGTTGCTGTGGAGAGTGGTCTTGAGCTTGGAGCTTGGGATGGAGTTGCTCTACCAGAGGCAGTACCACCAGTGGACGGCTGAACCTCAATACCCCCCCATTCCCTATCTGCCCTTGACAACACATGCCTTCTTCCATCTCTACTATGCTCCCCCTCCTCCCTCACTCTCTGCTTACCCTCCTCCCTATGCTCCCTCTCCACCATCTGCTGCCTCTCCTCAAGAACCCTTGCCTCCTCCTGTGTCATCGGATAACTTGTCAAATTATACCATTCATAACTTGTCAAATTATACCATTCATAAGTACACCAAGGTAACTCATCCGCTCTCTTTGTTATCCCTTCTGGTTTCACCACCGCTGCTGCAGCAGCTACACCTCCTCCAGGATTCATCACATTATTCAGATCCATTAAAGCTTTTCGCTTATTGGAGATGTACAATCCTACTTCTCTCATGCCCTCTATTTCTTTCATACCACCCCAACAGCCTTCACTGCCTAATAAATCAATCCGACGCATTCCTTTGCCTAAGACACCACCTGGTACACCAGGAGAACGAGATCGGTTGAAGTGATAGGCACGGGTGACGACTTCTTTCCTCCGAGAAGTCAAAATCATAAACACAGATTGGGAAGTATGAGAGTATAAAGCTTGAGAAAGAGATTTGACAATATCTCCACAAGTAACACCCACATCAGGGTTAGATGCATTGATAGTAACCATAAATGGAAGATGTGCAGCCGAATGAGTAGATGGGATAAGTGTAAGGGAAGTCACTCGAGGAAATGTAGCTGGATCTGCTCGACCTTTCGACCAAGAAACATTAGGTGGGTCATCAGAGCATTGACACGTTGCACTTGAGAAGAGTAAATTCCATTTAAGGTATGGGTTGGTTTTGTCAGTTTTGAGTTTGGAAGGGGAGCAAGGAGAGGGTTGAGGATGGGTAAGACACCGAGGATGGATAGTTGGAGGGGAGTGAGGACTGGGCCATAGCCGGGTCCAGCAGTGAATGGGGGGAGATGGTCACCTGTTGAGCCTGTGAGATGAGAGGAAGGGTAGAGGTAGTCGAGGGTTTCAGCCATTTGACCAAAGGAGAAGGGGTCATGGGCAGGGGCAGATGGGGCCATGCCACCTGGTATACCACCACCCATACCATCCATGCCACTGCCCATACCACCCATACCACCCATGCCACCTCCCATACCACCCATACCACCCCCCATACCGGGCATTCCTCCAGGCATTCCTCCCCCCATACCTGGCATTCCACCACCCATACCCATACCCATACCCCCAGGCATGCCTCCCATACCCATACCACCCATACCTCCAGGTATACCTCCCATACCGCCCATGCCGCCCATAGCCCCGCCCATGCCTGGCATTCCACCTCCCACACTTCCAGCCAGCCCACCCATTCCCATACCAGCTCCCATATACGGAGTCCCCATACCCATACCACCCATTCCCATCCTAGGTGTAGACCAAGGGGACGACATAGGCGCTTCAAAAGGCGTCATCCCAGGGTATCTACCACTCATTCCACCACTCATTCCACCATCTCCTCCAGCAGGCAACGAATCACTACCCGCAAACGACGTAGGCGCGACATTGGGGTATCCTCCCATAAACTCTACATTGACATTAGACGGCAAAGGTGTCCCCCCACCTCCTGGAGGAACATGATTCCTCAGCTCGGGGGGTATAAAACCGGGTTGAGCTGGCATGGGACTGGATGGCGTCCACTGATTGGATGGATCATAGCCTTGAGGGGGTAGAGAGGATCCGGGACCGACCCAGGGCGCTGGAGTCATTAGTGGGGGGATAAATGGCGGGGTGTCTGCCGTTTTTGGGGGGAACGACAGGGAAAGAGAGAGACTGACAAAACGAGAGGATGTCGCCATGAGGTTTAAACAGCATCAAAGTAAGGTCACGCGTGCCACGTCGCTGGCATACACCTGAGATATCCGTCGCACCATCCTACCATCCTAGCATCTCCTAGGCATATCCTGGAAGATGTCCACGACATATCTTCGGGATGACAACTGGCTCTCTCGAAAATGTGAGCTTTGGCCCCTCTCACGACATACCGGCTCTCTTCCAACTTCGCTGACGCGTGTCGGATGACGGCTTTGCACCTGCTGGAGCGTATGGGACTCAGTGCGAGTGTACCTTCACCGACACTCATGAGTGAGTGTGTGAGAGAGCACATCATTGTAGGATATGTAAACGTGCGTGTTAAAGTATGATCGTCACTGTGAGTCTTCCTCCTTTCTTTGTTTCAACGCTGACACGCTTCTCGTTTCTTTTCTAGTGTAAGTTATCCTTCCCCTCTTCTGCCAACTCAACTTCGTCATCGTTGTAGGGATAAACCAATGCGTTGGGATATACAACGAGAGACATTTTATTCTGTTTATGTATGTCCTCTTTCTTTCCCCTTTGTCTCTCTTCTAACGAAACTCTTTCCCCTTCTTTCTTTCCCTTTCTCCTGTAGGGCCTACCTCTGGCTCTCAACAGCCCTGTTCGTCCTCCTAGGATACCCTCAGTTCTTCGAGGCGTTGGGATTGAGGAATGAGGTGTGTATCCTATCTGCCTTTTTGTTTTGCTTACTGATGCCGTTTCTTTCCGTTCTCCTACCTCTCCTTTCATCTGCCTCTCCCTGCGTCTCCCTACCCTACCCTACCCCTGCCCATCTAACTCTGCCATTCGTCCCATCGCCCACGTCACGTGACACATACCGGGTCTCCCTTCCCCCTTGACCCACCTACCCACCCAAACAATCCCTGACGAAAAGCCCTTCCCTTCCCACATCCCCCCAATCCTATTCATCCTCTCCTTTATCCTCTCCCCCGTCCTATCCTTCGCGGTCGGGGTTATGTTGATCGTTGCTTTGTGGGCGGTTATGCGAGGTGGGTTTCTTCTTTACACTATTCTGCATGGGAGAGTGATGGTTCAGAAAGCTGACGATGCTCCAGGCGAAACATCCGTCGAAGCCCAAGGTAACGAGGTGTATAGGAAGGTCGCGTCGGGGGGAGACGTTTGGGAATGGATATGGTTTAGGGTGAGTTTTTTCCGTGTCCTTCTCCCCATCTTTTCTCGGAGGTTTTCTTTTCCTTCTAGACGCTGACGTGTATGCACACACAGGAAAATAAAAAATCTGATATTACTTTTTAATATTGGGGAGCATGGATAGTGAGTACCTGTATCCTTTTTGTTGCTTTCTCGCTCTGTGTTCCCCATCCCTGTCCCCTTTCCGTGTCCGTTGCTTTTCTTGCTCATCGCCTCGGCCTCAGCCTCCTTTCGTCTCTTTTTTCGTCAGTTTGTTTTATTGTTACGGTTGACGATGTGCTAACGCTAACTTTTTGTTCCCTGTCTTCCGTTTTTCCTATTTAAATTGAACTCGGACCTCAACCTCATGTCGCCCAAATACGCTACGCACCCTTCTCCTCACTCCTCACTACGTCACGTCCCCCATCGACCGACCGACCGTCCAACACTCGGCACGAAACTCTGTTTTTTGTGATACATGTGATGATACACTGCCGGGGCCATATGACGCTTTGAGCTGTCTCCTTCCTTCCCTCCGAATATGTGGATAGAGGGATGATTCAGGTGAACTGAGAAGAGCGATGATACCCATAGAATGAAGGAAAAACAAAGGTAAGAAAGATGTACGTACTACATACGTAGAGTATACTCTGCCAATGCTATTCGTTCAAGAAACTTGAACTTCATGCCTCAAAGTACTGTGTCATTGTGTCATCGTGAAACCGTCGGCAAGCCACTGGCAGCTGGCATAGGTTTAAAGTTCTCATAGTTATTCGCATTTCGACCACCTGGGGCCAGCTCCAAGTTCCAACCATCAAAGTGCCAGGTAATCATCTTGACAAATGTCAGTTGGTTGCGTAGGTCAAAAGAGCTGTTTTCAGCGAGTAGCTAATAACCAGTCTTCTCGAAGGTAAAAATTTGTTTAGTCTGAATAGTGCATACTGATGTCTGACATGAGTATATGCTAAAGAACAATGATCAAAACGAGAAGACGTACTATATCCATCCACTAATGATAGTAGCATATAGTTTCCCTGAGAAATCCATGTCTGTCAACGGCATTAGTTATGGTCCCATACTGACTGGGACTGACCACTGTGGTAGGGCTATTTGCCCTACCTATAGAAACCTCCGTTCAATTGTTATTCGTTCTTACTATATTTGATCTTTCCAAGATCTTTCTCCCTTTTTCTTTAACTCGTCTAATCTGCTGATTCATGCTCTTTATGCCAGAAGTCTTTCTATCGTCTTCCTTCTCCTTACGGCTAGACCGATTCCGTCTATCCCCAACTCCAAATCATCCGTCCCATCCTTCGCACCAACGCCTTGAACAAGCGTTTTAGGTTGAGGGAACCCACTGCGTCGTACTATCGTCAGATGGTGTACCGATGAGGCTGGATGTAACGCGTACTTCCTAATACGGACGACTATATAGTTTACATATCTATTCACACGCCTTCTAGTATATAAGCCACACTCGTAGTACTTAGAATTATCATCTTTTATTCTTAACCACCGCCTGTCGTGCTTGCACCTAGGAACATTTATAAAACCTGTTCTGGCTTAGGTCTTGAGCATTGGGCTCAGTGAGAATATCTACATATAAACCTTACACTTTTTTAAGCCTTCAGTTATTGTTCTGAAGCTACAAGCCTGGGCTATTGTCCAGAGATACCTACAACATAGACATTCTGCGCCATATACTACCATTTGCACTATTACAGTGTTACATTCCTCAATTTTTGAGTGTATCTTTACCTACAATGAGTACTACGAATACCATTTGTACTTCTACACAAGCTCATCTACCCATATATGCAGGGGAAGACGAAGAAAGCCTTATGAGACCGTTGTTGAGTCCAGCAGTTTGGACACCAAGACAGAATGAAGATCAAACCGCAACTGTGACCGAAAATACAGATAATCAAAATAATTTGATTAGCCGCCCCAGATATTCGGGAAGAAGTTTTGATGAAGTAGTAAGCGCTAGGGACCGTTCCAATCGTAAGAACATAGGTACCTCAGCGGAGCATCTTCAAAATGCTGAAGCTGGATCCTCTTTGAGAGTTGAACCTAATTCAGGATCAAATAGAAAATTTGAAAAATCTAGAAAGGACTCTAGTAGATCTTCACAGCAAGAATCTACTAGAAGTAAAGGCCGCACAAGCACAAGGGTATCCGCACACGATGAGGACCCTTTGGATGACCAGTCAAGGACTGATGGAAAGGTGACTCACCGAGAATCTAATTCTTTATCACCCACGCAGGTCATCAAATACCAGCATGAATTGCGACGACCTGCAATCTTGCAAACGTTACGCATGTCGGATTTACTACGTTATAGTACATCCGAAGTACCAAACCAAAATGTAATAATTGATTACATTAATGGAAGGGTGTGGCCAGTTGAGGAACCAGAATTGGTATTACCATATCAATTTGTTTCTGCAGCAGAGGCAGAACCTTACCGTTGACAATACTGCGAACCTGTTGTTGGGAGAAACCAAAACCGGTTTGAACCATTGCAGGAGGATGCACCTGGAGATCCAGACGAACCAGATAATTCGGAAAATAGGAAAATTTTATCCCGCCGAGATGACGCTCGGAAAAAACGGAAATCTTCGCCACAAAAGAAAGGCGAAAGATTGAGTCGTTGGTTTAAAAACCTAAAGAGGAAATACAATCCGATGCCACCATCAGATCCATCGGATCCGTCAGGTAGTAGTGATAAAAGTTCATCCGATAGCTCATCCGATGATACACATCATTCAGGACCATAGCCTCGACATAAGTCTACAACGCCGTATTCGAGTCTTGAAGAATATTTCGAGTATAAACCCTCGCAGTTATCTGAACAAGAATGCCTAGATAACATTCTTCAAGTGTACGTGGAATTAATACACTACTACTTGCTAGATAAAGTACCAGCAGGTAATAGTGGTACTGCCAAAACGCTATTACAATCAATTCCGAAACCCGAGTACTACCACGGGCAGGATGATATCATCGCGTTTGACGAGTGGATACGAAGCTTCATACGCTGGATGAGTGTAGCCGATCAATGCGGACCTGAATCCAGGTATAGTAGGAGCCAAGGAGGATGGGTAATGACTGCAACTGGGGGGTAGAGGCCAGGCTGTTGCTGGCAAGACGATTACTATATTACATCAGGGATAAAGATCAATGTTGGGCATATATATAGGAACATGCAGGATCATTATAAGTAGCATTGTGGTGTTTTATCCTCCTTCTGGTGATGAAGTGTTTCCATGCACGCCATCATTGAGCCAAACTGTGCCATCTTTTCTCACTACATGCACCATAAAATGGTTCTTGTTAACCCAGTAAATGGACAACTGAACCAGAAATAATAAACTGAGTGTGGCACTGTAAATGTTTCAGAGAGTGAAGTTGGGCCTTGTTGGAGTGTACAGCTTCAGAAATTGAAATAAGAGATGGAGAAGGGCATCAACTCATCCATGGAAAGATGGGAAAGTACCCAATCCATGAATTCAGGGGACCTAGATGCAATGAGTACAATGACAACAGGTAGCCAAAAGGAACACACAGCTCCCCAAAATCATACATAGTGATGGTTGACAACAACAAAGACAGGTGAGCGGCAAAGACACAGGTGAGGTATATCTTGTTCCAAAGTTAAATGAGACAAGAATTGGCCCATAATAAGGATATATTGAAGGTAAACTCCCCTGCTCTCACGTACCTTCCCCCACCCACCCAAAACTCATATCTGTAGATCCAGAGAACCTCTCAGTATGGGGTTCCTTTCCCTGTTTTTCTGGAGTTTAATGAGGCCAGAAATGCCCCAGATAAAAAATATATTGATGGTAAACTTCCCAGCACTCACATACCCTCCCCTCACCCACCTAAAAACTCATATCTCCACATTCAGAGCGCCTATGACTCTATGTTTTCTTTCCCTCTTATTCTGAGGTTAAATGAGGCCAAAATTGCCTCTGAACAAATATATATTGATGGTAAACTCCTTCACTCTCACATACCTTCCCCTCACCCACCCAAAACCTCATATCTCCACATCCAGAGCACCTATAACTCTAGGGTTTCTTTCCCCCTTATTCTGAGGTTAAATGAGGCCAGAATTTCCCCAGAACAAAAATATATGAATGGTAAACTTCCCTGCTCTCACATATCCTCCCCCTCACCCACCCACAACTCATATCCATAGATCCAGAGTACCTCTCAGTATGGGGGTTGTTTCCCTATTTTTCTGGAGTGAAATGAGGCAAGAATTGGCCCAGACCAAACATATATTGATGGTAAACTACCCTACCTATTATTGTGGGCTTTCTTTCCTTCTCAATCTGGAGTTAAAGGAAGCCATAATTGGCTCAGACCAAAAATGTATCAATGGTAAACTTCTCTTTAATTGCATACCCCCCCTCACCCCTGCAAACTTTTATTTCCCATCCAAAATAGCCCCTTAAAATGAATTCGTAATAAACTTCTCTGCACTTACATATCTTACCCCCCATAAACCAAACCCACATCTCCATAATCCTTGATGATGTTGAACAAATGGTAATGAACATATATTGATTGTACAACTAGATATGGACCTTTATGTATGCAGTTTAACAGTTGTCCTGTGGTGTAATGGTTTTGCGCTGTGCCAAAGTCCGCGTCAATTATGTTTGGCTTGCGCGAGTTCAATCCTCGCACTGGCACACTTTTTAGGGATACACAATCACTTACTGTAAGCAAATAGATCATATGAATTTTTCAGCTCAATATAGTGATAAGTTCCCACAGATCACAGATCCGCGTTTGAATGCGCAAAAATTTGGGTGGGTGGACATCAAAAAATAACAATTACTATAAATAGTAATCGTAATGGATATTACGTGAGTCAATACACTATCCGTATTCCTAAGAAGCGAAGCTCGTCAGTGGTTCAATGATGAGATTGAGCAAGCATCTACCTCAATTTATGAAGAAAGACCTACCTTTCTACAAGTGATCTGTGTGCTATTTAAGCAATTTGTTCACGAAAGATCGCTTAGTATGGTAGCTGACCGATTCAAAGCTGTTACTTACAGTGAAAATCGAGGTATTAAAGGCATATTCAGAGATCTTATGCGATTCTCTAAGTGTATGCCTAGCCCTCCTGATGTATATTCTCTTAAACATCAGATTTTCTTCTCTGTTCCTATATCAATGGCGAAGGAAATGACTCGTACAGTCACTGCTGAACGAAATACTGTCAATCAAATCGTAAAAGCAGGAATTGCCTACAAGAAAGGGCATAGCATGTTCAAGTACTATGAACAAGCGCGTCCGTCTCGTGAGAAACGTGTGGAGGTGTTGACTCATAATGAAAGAAGACGTCAATCACCTCGTCGACTTCAGAAGGTTGAAAATCGACGATACAGCGTACCTGTTCACAATCAGGATTGCCATAGTAATTCCAAAGGCAATAACTTTGCCAGGAATAGGCCAAATATGGAAAGGCCTCCCAGAGATGCATCCAACCAGCAAAACCCTAAACCGAAAGGAGTTTGTTGGGATTGTGGCAAAGCTGGAGTCATGAGAGGACATCCAGATTGTAAGAAGACTGGACAACCAGGCGCAAACCGTATGTTTCGCATGGTGGATGAAAGCGGCAGTGCCACACAAGTACAATTATTCCGAATATCGGCGGATGAAGCCATAGCGGATAGTCCTGTTGCTGAAGCCAGTAATAATGCCGAGCAGTCAAGTTTGCCAAACGACGACGAGATATGGGACCGCTATGAAAGTGACGGTGACTCCAATGACTTTGAAGGATCGCAATACGAGTCTGACACTACTGATGAGCGATATTTCTCATCTGAATCCCCAGAGCAGATGTCATTTATGAGGACAGTCGATGAAAATGTGTATACATACCCTGAGCGAATAGGTATGATGTACGACGATTTTGACCTAGAATCGGTATAACCGACGAAGCGCTGGCCCCTGCAGGGCAGCAGAGCCCACTACAACTCGCTGGTTCATCACTATGCTTTACGCCAACGCAAGAAGAGGAAACAGTTTGAAGTCTACAGGATGATATGTAACTGTTGGAATTAAATGATAATGATCAAGTTACTAAGCTATTATGCATACGGCATCAATCAGGTACTGCGGACATATGGTCAAATGATCATACAGATATACTTAGACTATTTATATTATTATACTACTCTGATTAATGATATATACTTGAGAGTCAAGCGAGATATGTTCGCACGCTCTTACCCCCCACTTTGTGACTCTCGCTAAGACTATTCGCTAAGATAACCTAAGTCTAATAGGTTATGGGCCTAGCTTGCTATAACTTCAATAAACACTTGTTCTACTCTGCTTTACTCTCTACTCGTACTCTGTTCCTGGACTAGTATATGACTAGTCGACAAACTCGATCTCAAGGATCAGCCCCAGATATCCCACTTCCTACTACCAGTCGCCACTCTAGTGCACACCCCTCTGGTACCCAAACTCCTACTCCGCCCGTATCATCTACTTCACAAGCACAACCACCTGATCCTCTCTTCCAAAACCCTCTTCCATTCGCACTTGATCCCATTATGTCTGATGCTGGCGAAAATACTAGGACTGATGTCCGGGATACTGTCCCTACTCCATCATCATCTCCTCCATCTACCCCTACTTCGTCGGTTGCATTATCTATGCCCGAAAATACAAACCCTAACTACATGATGCCGCTCAGCGACATCAACAAAGCTTTTGATTCCCTGACAGTTCTTACTGGCAGTGAGAATTGGAAGATGTGGTACTTCCGTGTTAATAACGCTTTACGGGTGATTTGTCACCAACACTTTAAAAGTTCCGGGTTACATCCTGGTAATACTGTCAAACTAGCCTGTTTTAACGCTATTACAGGCAAGATTGATGATAAAATCATGATCCACTACATCGAAGAGTCGGATGCGATAGAGCTTATCAAGAAGCTCAAGCAACGTTTCGACCCTTCATCCACAGTTCAAGAGTCTAACGAGCTGTGGAAACTCTTCAACTTATGTAAACCAGTCTGGGAGTTTGATAAGCTCCTTGACAAAGCTCAGGATCTGTGGGCTTCTATCAAGAAGAGAGACATAGATGTCTTGGATCAAGTCTTTTACTCAGCTCTAGTGGGGATTATTCCTCCACACTATCACTTTGTTCGCAGTTCTTACGAAGCAACTGTGGATGCAGCTGCAGCTACATGGGATGCCACTACTGCAGCTGAAGGGGAGAAACCCGTATACAGAGCTGTCGACCTCATTGCGCGGCTAAAGAAGGAATTCACTAACTATCGTTTGAGCAATGCTCAAACGTATCCTTTGAAAAAGTCTGACAAGAAGTCTGGTAGCACTAGTCAAGGTGGTGCTCAACGATCGGACAAGTCAAAAGGGGAACGTGCTAATGCTGCAACACCATACCAGAAGCCTTCTGATGGCAAAAAGGATTGGAAGTGCTTCAACTGCAACAAGATGGGTCATACGACCCAGACGTGCCCAGAACCGTGGACTGAAAAGTCCAAAGAAGCTATGAAGAAGAAAGGGATTACTAAACAATCCAACAAAGGCAAGACCAAGGAGAATGCATCAGTTGCCATCTCCATGCCTGCGTCTTCTTCTTTTCAAATTGCGACTACGTCAACTTCGCAATCGGACTGGGTACAGTCGATTTCTTCGGGCGACATTGAGATGGAAGACTCAGAGACTCCAGTGAGTCATCATATTTCCCTACCTGCTTTTACTGCGATCTCTGACCAAGATCATACACATATCATTGATTCTGGTGCTACTATACACTGTACACCATATCTTAACTTACTTTTTAACGTTCATACTACGCCTGCCGTAACTTTAACTGTTGCCAATTCAGAGCATCTAGATCTTCGATTAGCAGGCGATATGCGGGTAGAAGTTAGGAAGGACAATGGTGAGTCTTCATTGATCACTCTTAAAAATGTATACTATAACTCAAAACTTCCGTTTACTTTAATCAGTATTTCACAAAAAGCGGACTATACTTTTACTTTTCATGATCATTTATGTATAATACGGAATGACAAGGACGATTTCATTGGCGTTATACACGAGAGCGCCAAACTTTACTCCATCACAACTAAAAAATTGAGTGATAACGTTGCTACTTTAAGTTTATATGAACTTCACAAACAAATTGGTCATATGAGTTATACAAATCTAAAAACATTACTAAAAACAGATAAATCTATTATTACAATCATTATTGATGATTGGACAGAAACTCAATGCGAAGACTGCATCATCAATAATATACATAGACTTTCTGTTCCGAAACAATGTACTTCAGAATTAGCAGAAAACTTCGGAGACCATTTTCATATTGATATATTTGGTCCATTACGAACTGCCTCTATTGAAGGCTACAAATACTGGTTAACCATCGTTGACAACTGTACGCGTTGGTTAATATTATCTCCACTTAAAACAAAGACAAAGCCTATACCCAATGGGTTACATTTACTACTGAACTATTTACGCAATATGGTATCAAAGTTAAAATTCTACAATCAGACAACGATGCTGTATTTACTTCGGGTGCATTCAAAAACTACCTGAAAGCACAAGGTACAATTGCACGTTATACAGTTCATGACACACCTCAGCAAAATGGAGTTGCTGAAAACATACATCAACATATCATGAATGGTATTCGTGTTAATCTGCATACTGGAAAACTACCTAATCGTTTATGGTGGCATGCAGGACTTTATACTATGTACATACTTAATAGATCTCCGAAAACTGCATTAAAAATGCAAACTCCCTATTTTAAACGTTACGGTGTTAACGCAAACTTAGACAATCTACATAGCTTTGGTACACCTTGCATTGTATATGACGAAGCAAGAACTAGTAAACTAACTCCTAAAGGAAAACGTGGAGTTTGGTTAGGCTTTGACAATCATTCAAAAGGCCATTATGTCTACTTTGGTACTAAAGTGAATGTAGAACGCAACTTGCAATTCTTAACGTCCAAATTGCAAGTTGAAGGGGAGTTACAAAACAAAAATCAAGAACCATTAGAAACTACAGAAGAAAATACAAATGAAACTCCAACTTCTCAGGAACACGAACCTGAACCAATGGATGTTGACGAAGACGAAACTAAACAACCTGATGGCCCAAGACGATCAAAAAGGATCCAAGAAGCCAGAGGTTTACTTTACGATGAAGTTGAACAAAACATTGCTTTCTTCTTAACAGAATTCAATGTTTACTATGCTGATAACGTTGGCGATCCAATTTCATTTAAGGATGTACTCAATCATCCACAATGTGATGCATGGTTTGATTCCATGAAAGCTGAGATAGAATCTCTAGAAAGTCTAGGAACCTGGGAATACGTCAAACCTCCTGCTGATGCGAATATCATTGGTTCCAGATTTGTCTACAAAACTAAGTACGAACTTGGCAAACAGACCAAATTGAAATCTAGACTAGTAGCACAAGGCTTTAGTCAACAAGAAGGCATTGATTACTACGCAAATGATATCTTTGCCCCTGTAGCATGCATGAGCAGTACACGTTTTATACTTGCTCTTGCAGCTTCATTAGACTATGAAACTACTCAGATTGATATTAAAGCTGCCTATCTTTACGGAAATGTTACTGACGAGGAAACATTATACCTTCGTCCACCTCCAGGTAATTTACTACCTAACTTACCTGAAGGCTACGTACTTAAACTCAGAAAGACTCTATATGGGTTGAAACAAGCTGGTCGTCGATGGTATGAAAAATTATCCAATATTCTCATAAAGTTACTAGGACTTAAGAAATCTACTTACGATAATGCAGTATTCTACCGATACCATGAGAATAAACTCATTTTAATACTATCTTGTCACGTTGATGACATTACTTTATGTACTATCAACAAAGCTACTGCACAAGCTTTCGTTACTGCACTTAGTGGACACGTCCAAGTCACTGACGGTGGAGAAATCCACTGGATTCTCGGTATGGAAATTCAACGAGATAGGAATAATCATACTATTAAACTCCGTCAGAAACATTACATTGAGAATATTCTCAAACGATACAATTTTGACCAATTACATACACGCCGTACACCTATGCTACCCGGGCAAAATCTTAGCCCTAGACCTGGGAGTGAACCGCAACGGGACGCCGCTGCTATTAAACACTATATGTCACTAGTCGGTGGTTTATGATATGTCACTGACTGTACTAGGCCAGACATTGCATATTGTACTGGTCAACTAGCAAGATACCTTAATGATCCAGGTGAAGAGCATTACGCTGCAGCTAAACAATGCTATCTTTATCTAAAAGGAACTTGCGATTACTGGCTCAACCTAGGGAGCCCTACTATTACTTCTACTTATGGATTTGCTGACTCTGATGGTATGTCCACGTATGGCAATAAACCAATCATGGGCTATGCATTCAAATTTGCTGAATCACTTATTTCTTGGTCAAGTAAGCGAGGCACACTGGTAACTTTATCAGTTACTGAGGCTGAACTTTGCGCACTCGCACATGCCTCACAAGAAGCTATTTATTTGAAAGGTTTTATAGAAGAAATTCTAAATACTGAACAGGAGCCAGTACTTATCAACTCAGATAGTGCATCTACTTTGGCAATTATACATGCTCCTGAAGAACAACATACTCAGAGAACTAAGCATTTCAATATCCGTAAAAACTTCCTTACTGATCAGATACATCAATGATACATACGAGTTAAACATGTGTCAACTAATGATCAACTTGCGGATATACTTACGAAAGCTCTCTCCGCTGATAAGATCAAGCGTTTCTCCCGATTACTAGGGATATCCGCTTGAAGGGGAGTGTTGGAATTAAATGATAATGATCAAGTTACTAAGCTATTATGCATACGGCATCAATCAGGTACTGCAGACATACGGTCAAATGATCATACGGATATACTTAGACTATTTATATTATTATACTACTCTGATTAATGATATATACTTGAGAGTCAAGCGAGATACGTTCGCACGCTCTTACCCCCCACTTTGTGACTCTCGCTAAGACTATTTGCTAAGATAACCTAAGTCTAATAGTAACAAGGAATGCCTGGCCATAGTACACTCAGCCTTCGCCCCCAACTCTCCAAAATATACACAGTACGACAAAACTGTCACAATTTGCTAATTGATCCACCAATTAGAAATTTGTGACAGTGCTGCCACAATATTAGAGTTTTGGGATTGCCTTTGATCCATCAACTGTCATAGATTTGTCACAGTTACTATTAACAATTTGTGATAGCTGGACATAGCCACCGCATAGGGCGTAGCAGTAGCCTTGCACCCTTCCTTTCCTCCCATTCCTCTTCTGTTACCAAATGTCCAGTAGAAAGCAAATAAACAAAGAGTATATTGACTGCAACTAATACATCTACGAGTGTATATGTATGTAGACAGATAACCCAGAACCATCTATAGACTATACTCGACTCAAGAACCTGTCATACCTGGAAGTTGGAGTCAAGGCACTTGCAAGTCAGACTGGGTCTTGAGGCCTTGGGGACTTGCTTGATCTGATAGGCACAGACAGAGACCTATGGTCATTAAACTCGACGGAAACTTGCGGGTCTTGAGGCCTTGAGAGCATGCTTGATCTAACACAGGCTTCGGCTCAGCTGCGCTGTCCTTTTGCAGAAGCTGTTCTTGAGGAGGATGGGCTGGAGGTCCATGGTGATCCATTTGATGAGCAGAAAAGAGATAGCATGGAACCATGGAATCTTGTAGGCACAAGAACGCCCTGCCAGCGTGAGGGTGGAAGGAAAGATGAAAAGAAAAAAAAATGCCAAGTTCAACTCTGACTCAACAAACTCACGTGCAGCATTTGGCAGATTGGTGGCCTTGGACCAGAGGCCTAATTTGGACGACGGTAGCCGCAGTCCGCTCTCACAAACCAGCACGAACCCTGACAACGTCAACAGCCAAGGGCTTTCGAAAGTTTGTCGCAGCGCTTTCACAATTTGTTAAAAATATCACTGTCACAGATCTAAGCTCGCAGAACTGTTAACAAATTGTGATTTCAAGGTGCAGCCGTGTATGTTACCTAAACAGGGGCCGAAGAACGGAGCTGATCGCATACCTATTACCATGAAACGCTAGAGGTGGCAAGGAGGAGGTCTGAACTGTCATTGAAAAACAAAGAGCGTCGGATCAGGTCAAACCCACTGTACTGGGTCGATTTCAGTGCTGGTGCCGCGGAGCGGAGTTTCGATTGAACCGGCCTGTTGTGCGCCGCGGTGTTGTGCGAATAGGATTGGTTCGACTTGATAATCCAGTGGTTTTGCAGTTAGGAACCAAGGGCAGCCGTGGAAACATTTTTTACAGTTGCGTGTCACCATACCGCTTCGGTGATGGTGGAAACATTGTGGCGGATCGTGATTATTTCGATATTGCAAACATAGACCGGTATGATCTGGTGATAGGTACTGTGTTCATGCGTAGGCATGGAATTGCCTTAGACTTTGAATATGATAAAGTATGAATCCATGGCAAACCCTTTCCCACTCTTTCTGAGGGAGAGGAAGTAAGAGAATTAGCTCGTCATCATTCGAAAAATGTTTCGTCTGATATACAGTATAAAAATAACGAGCAATTAGAGGTAAAACGACGACCTCACAAGTATGGCGTTGATCAAAAACATCATAAATCAGCTACTGAGTCCAAAAAACTTAGTGAGAACAATTCTACGTGACTAGATGGTTACAAAACAAATCTTCGATCCGACGGCGCTCAGCCACCGTGGAGTCGTAGATCAGTAACTATTGAGAATGTTACGGATGAAGAAAATGAAAACTTACGCATAGGAATGAGCCATCAACTGCCTGTACTATTGGTACCAGAGGACGAGATAAGTATCGATGATATTGAGAGTATTGTTGATGAAGTGACTTCGGGAGCTTTTTCTGATTCAAAACTGAATCAAAAGCTAAAAGAAGTGGCTGAACTAGTAAATGAATACTCAATGGCAAAATTTCCAGAGAAATTCGTGAATCAAGTCGAGATTGGTTATAGAACTAACCAATATCAACCAGTAGAAGCTTTCTGAGCTGTTACTGAGAAATTCAAAGATCGTGTAATACACGAAAATGTGATATCTGAACAGACTTACATCACGGAGGACATACCTTGTCTTAGACAAAAGTGGTTGGATAGCTGCAAAGATATCATGAATGGAGTTACGAGGCCGAATGAAATGAGGCTGAGTTCTTTACACTCCGTTTCCACATGTGGCGGTGCATATTCATCCCATCTCCTCCCATGCTGTTGTTTCCGGTTTCCTCCGAGTCCTTGCTCATATCCGCAGCCCCTGTATTTCTTAACATGACCAAACAACAACATTGTCTCAATTACGACACTGAAGAATGAGGCTGAATGACGTAGGTGCTTGCACCTCCGGAGGCCTCCGCAAATAGCAAGTGGAGCCTCATCTGATACCCCTCTCTCACACATCCATTTATCGTTTCATTTGTTTTTTTTTATGTTTCCGATTTATTGTCTCAACAGCTTTCCAAGGATCGGATGCGGCGGGTGCTGTGGTTTGCAGCGGATGCCCATCGTAGACCAGTATGATCTGTCACGTATATATTTTCTCATTCAAATTCACCTTTCCCTGACTAGCACGCACTTTTCTTCTGCCCACCCAACCCACCCTCTATTATTAAATTTAAACTACTACTGCTGCTACTTACACTTGTTCGTATTTACGAGCCCTATCGCTCACTCACAATCTCTATATTTCAATGGGGACAGTTGTCCCTGGTTTGGCCTATTACATACAAAATGAAGTGAAGCTTGCGAGTAAAGTGGAGGGTTCTTTACACCCGGTTTCTGCTTGCGGCTATGTCGTCTCGTTCTCCGATGCATTCCCAAGCATGCGTCATCCATCGTCCCTATTCCGTTGGATCTTGGCCGGCGTACTCAACATTATTTTCTCAGTGCGCCCAGAGTATCCAAAAAGTACAATTTACCGGCTTCGGATTTATCCGGTTAGACACGTGACTTACACATGTCAGTGTTCTCGTCATTTCACTCCTTCACCACTGACTCTCCTCACTCTACTGTTCCAGGAAGACTTCGATACCAGGTACACCAAATTAGATGTCAAGCTAGAAGTAGAGTAGAGGGAGTATATGTCTCTTTGAAGTTATTATTGTCTTCCAGTGTGTTATCATTTTCTTCTCTCTTTTTCCTTTGCTTCGTCGGCTGAAGACATCAAAACCTCCCTGTTTTGTATATGCCTGGTATGTTTGCTTTTCCCTTTCTCTATGTGTTTTACCTTCCCTTATTCCTTGTCTTTTCCTTTACTTTCTTTGCTGTTTTTCGCTATCCAATTATGCACTTTCACTCTGCCTTCTTTGTCTCATTGTCACCAGATCTGGATCCTGTCTTCATGGTTATTGTTACCTGTTTTTTTGCTCCAAGCATCTACATAGAATGACCAGCTGTTTGTACAAGAAATGAAAATACAATTTAATGACTATTTGGTCCAAGGTAAAACCCTGTGGCCTCGTACTCGCCATGCCTCGGCGCTGGCCCACACCCTTTTCATACCAGAAAGGTTGCCACCCATGAGAGAAGTGAATCACACTATACCTCTCGAGGATGACAACAAGAAATACCGTTACTATTTACCTCAATGTGTAAACCAGCCACTCGTTTCTCTTCTTATTTCACGTGTATCTCTAGCATCACCTTTATGTCACTTAGTCACATAGCGATTCCTTAGTTCTATCTTACCACCACCACCTGTACCTTGTACCTTCTTCTTACATGCGTTGCAATCCATAGCATGGCTGTCATTGCCCCTGTGTGACCGTCAGTGATTTCCAACGAGCACAGCGTCAGTTTACACGATGCCCTGATTCTCTCCGTAGTCAGTTGGCCGAGAAGATTGCGAAATATATGCGTTCCGGTTGGTGGAAACCAATGGCTGTTTGAAACGCCATACCTATGCTGTGTATACCAAAGAAAGATGGTACACTTCGAACTCCAATGGACTGTAGAGAGTGTAATGCAAATACAGTGAAGGATGTTACACCTTTGCCCGATCAAGATCGGGTACGCATGCAATGTGCTAGTTGAAAAATCCGATCTAAGATAGATTTATTGGATGCATACAAACAAATTCGTATAGTAGAAAAGGACGTCTGGAAAACAGCGTTATCGACAGTCAGCGGTACATTCGTAAGTACTGTAATGCAACAAGGTAATTGAAATGCACCTTCGACTTTTCAACGCCTGATGAACCATATATTCCGAGACTACATTGGTGTATTTATGCATGTTTATCTAGACGATATATTCGTGTTCAGCGATTCAATTGAAGAGTGTCACGAATCGCCGCTCTATTTACCTCCCTATTCATTTCTTAACTCCACGTACTACTATTCATTTCTCTCATATTCCCATCATCATCTTCCTTGTCTACGGTTACCATCACTTGGTCTGACATGTACATCATTTATCTCCTCTGATTCCTATCTCCATGGACATTCTCACCTATTCACTTATTCTCAATTCACTTCCTTTAGTGAACAGCATGAAAGCTAAGAAATTACAACTGTACACAGAAGTACTGGAGTGTCTAGGACACATAATTGATGATTCAGGTCTTCATGTGGATGCTGATAAATTAGCACAAATCCATAATTGGAGGATATTCAAAAATTCCTAGGTCTCGTCAATTATTTAGGACATTTTCTACCAGATATCAGTGCGTGGACTATGCCCCTATCTCAGATGTCAAAGAATGGTCAACCGTTCTTCTGGAAAGACATACACGAAGTTTGTCTTCAGAATATCAAAAATTTGTGCTGTAAATCAACCCTTGAAATCATGGGTGATCACTGATGCATTAGTGATGGGGGTGGGCGTGATGTATGGTCAGGGACCTACCTGGCAAACATGTAGACTGGCTGGGTTCATGTCTAAAAAATTTACGGATGCCCAGCGAAATTATCGGGTGTTTGAAACAGAGATGCTCGCAATATTGGAAGCACTGCTGAAGTGGGAGGATAAATTGGTTGGTTATCACATTCACATAGTGACTGATCATGAAGCCTTACAATTCTTCCAAACTCAGAAACAACTATTGAGTCGTCAAATGAGATGGATGGAATATTTAGCTAGGTTTGACATTGACATAACCTATATCAAGGGTGTCAATAATAGGGTAGTGGATGCATTATCACGCTATTACGAGTCAGATACCTATGAAGAAGAACATCCCATTCACGAGTACGTGAACACTGATATTTGACTCGATAAGGCAGGTGAAGACTTACTGATTGGTCATAAAGATGAGCTCAACAAATTGGTTGAGCATATCCATGCTATGAGACGAGCAACAGCCAAAGAAGCTGTAGAACAATGAGATCTTGAAGCAGGAGAAATGGAAGCTTCACGAGAACCAGATGAGCCAAACACCTATTATTGCTTCATCAGAGAATCCCACAGTCCTAGAATCTCGTAGTAGAGGAAAAGATTTACTCACAACTATGGAAAGTTACCCAAACTTTTCTACAGATGTGAAGCATTATTACGAGACAGATCCTCTGTTTTCTAAGATTATTCAGAAACCAGAAGATCATCCACAGTTTACAATTGAAAATGGGCTTATCTGGACTAACAATCACGTTGGGGAGAAAGTTCTATGTATACCTAATGCTCCAAAGGGAGTAAAATCATTGCAGGGTCTGATACTAGAACAAGGACATCAGATCGTTGGACATTTCAGTCCACAGCGTACCTCCGATTACATTCAAAGATGGTACTGGTGGCCAAGAATCTTTGGCATGACTGACGAGTTTTGTAAGTCTTGTGAGACTTGTCATATGGCTAAAGGGAATTATCAGTCACCAACTGGTAAATTACATACCTTGCCTATACAGACACGTCCATGGCAGTCAATTGGCATGGACTTTATTGGGCCTTTTCCAGAAGTAAAAGGGTATAACTATTTTCGTAGTGCTTATTTATATGGCATACTTGAAGAAGAGATCTACATGGAACAACTGGAGGGTTTTATAGAACCTGGAAAAGAGTGCAAAGTTATCCAGTTACTTCATGCTCTATATGGACTTAAGCAAGCAGGTCTCGACAAGTCCATGACAGAACTCAGTTTCACATGAATTGATTCTGATGCTGGAATCTTCATCTATAATGTGAATGGCTCAATAGTCATTGCTGTTGTTTATGTAGATGATGCCCTATTCTGTGGATCAAACAGAAAGCTAGTTCTAGAACTAAAGGCAAAATTCATGAAGAAATGGGAATGCAGGGATCTTGGCGATGGTAAGGAATTCCTTAGAATGAACATTGTCAGGAAAGGCAACAAGATCTACCTTGATCAATCTGCTTACCTTGAAAAAGTACTAGAACAATATGCTATGCAAAATGTGAAAGCTTCTGCTACTCCATTACCTGCAGGATATTATCCTTCATCAAACGACTCTGCAGTCAACCCAGTTCTTTGTCAGAGATACCACACTATTATTGGCTCTCTTCTTTATATTATGTTAGGAACCTGTCCTGACATCACCTTCACAGTTTGTAAACTTGCACAACATGCAGCAAACCCATCAAATGACCATTTAAACAAAGCACTTTACATTTGTTGTTACCTTCTTGGTACTCAACACTATGCTCTGGTTTACAATGGATCCAAGAATGCTAATGCATCAGGCTCAGGCCTTTCTACTTAAACAGATCCAACTACTTGATGATCACATACAGGCTTTTTCTTAACATTAGCCCATGCCACTTTCAGCTGGACATCAAGAGCACAAAACACAATTGCACTAAGCTCTACCAAAGCTGAATATATGGCACTCAGTGATTGTAGTTGCCAAGTGATTTGGGTTCAAGCTCTTTTAAAAGAGATTGATATGCCAATAGGAACAGTCAACATATACATCTTTATTGCATCAAACCCTGTTACAGAAAAATGGTCTAAACATATAGATGTTAAATTCCACTTCATATGAAAACAGGTTGTAAACAAGAAAGTCAAAGTACTCTTTATAGACGGAAATGACAATCCTGCTGATATGTTTACAAAAAATCTTGGTCATACAAAATTTGAGAAGTTTAGATCACAACTAGGACTTCAATTTTATACAAGTTGAAGAATGACTTAATAGTCATTATACACTACAAGTGTAATTCCTTTGACAAAGATGAACCTTGGCTGCTTATAGTGCAATTATGCTTATGTGCACTAATTGTGCAGCTTAGCAAGGGGGAGTGTTGAATTGGCAGATTATGTAAGCAGCCATCAACACAACAATAAGGAATCACAACAATAATATGATAAGAATCTTATTATCTATGCTTTATTGTCTGGGACTTATTGTCCATATCTTATTGTTTGTGCTTATTGTTCTTAGGTATCACATGTATTGTACTTCTCAGAACAGTATAAAATTGTAGATTGCCCTCTAATAACAGGAATTCTCCTACATCTCATCGCTCTTAACCTCTAACCACTTGCTCTAACATGCATTATAACATCCCCAGGTAAGTATGCAGAACATAGCCTGCTCAACAATGATGCCTGACCTGACCCTGAGGTTGAGGTTGAAGTTGAGGTAATAAGGCTAGTAACAAATGATACTGGCACCAGCACTGGCACTGATGTTGACAAAGTTGATGAAGATGTAGTCTTGGGCACAGAAGGTGGTGGTGGAAACAATACTGTAGGCAGGTTAGTATCACTTCAAAAGTAAGAAGAATATGGAGACAAATGAAGCCAAATGAACAAAGAAGGACAACATACACGTTTGTAAGGTAACAAGAGGAAGCAGCAGGATGATGTTAATTTGTATTTCCTCATTGTACCATTTTGTTACTTTGGAATGTGACCAAATAAGCAGGTACTCGTGCTGGGGATGTTGTGTGTAATGTCAAGGTTGTCAATACACTCAAATAAACCACCCAAGTCACTTAAAAGACAAGAATAGATAGTAGATTGAGGTAGAGATAGGGAGAAATGAGCTAGCTGACTAGGCTCGACACTGTGTAGACAAATATACAGAGTGAAGACGAAGTGAACAAACTGGGGAATCATCACAAAAGATCACTAAGGGACAAGAAAGAGTAAACGAAAATAGAGCAATGGCCATATGATGTATCAAAGGTGAGAACAATATATCAAATATGGATAGATATAGGTACCAAATCATAGAAGAATGATTGACAGTTATTATAGGGTTTGACAAAAGTTATAGGGTTCATTGAGTATGAGTTTGAGTATAAATTAATGATGATGAAGGAATTCCGAGTTTAATGATGAGGTAAAGGATGAAGGAGGACAGAGAACTGTAGCAGTTTGTGACATTACCCCCTCTTTAAGCTGTGCTTTCGCCTGGAGCACACAAGTACTTCTCCAGATGTCATCCATACTGATTCCGATTGAACTAGTTGTTGATCCTACATGTATTAAATTAGGTGGATGGTTTGCGTTAGGATGCTCACAATGAAACATTTTGATCATATCCTTCAACTTTGTCAATCCAGAAGCTGGTTCCCATGAATTTTCAGAATCTGAGTAATCCAATCATTTAACCAAATACTGAACTCCTTGGTGATTTCTAGTCAGTTTTGAGTCTAGAATTGCCTTGACATTATACTTGTTATCTTCTGGTAGCAGTTCTGCAGGTTCACCTGGGTAGTTTACTCCATGTGCTTCAGTTTCTGTGTATGGTGATAACAGTGAAGCATGGAATATTGGATGAATTCACCAGGTATTCAGCAGTTTGCCAATCATGTCAGTGATTTTGAAAGGTCCATGATGACGATTTGCCAACTTAGCTTTTGGTCTTGTTGTTTTCAAATTTTGTCCCTGACTTTGAGTTTCAACCCTTTTTTCATATGATCTTTGTTTTATCTGCAGCAGTCATCAAACTCACTTTCAACTCTTCATGCAATTCTTCCAAGTTCTGAAGGCGTTCTTCAACTTCAATAAAACCATCAAGTTCCTTTTGTTCAACAGGTGATAAGGGATAGGTTTTGCAAGGACGAGGTTCAAAATCTGGTTTTAGTTCGATAGCATGGTCCCATTCATTATGCATTGGTAATCGTTCTGAAGTCTGCTTGTCAAAGACCAGTAGAAACTGATGATATTGAAATGGAATTTTATCTTTAAGAGGTACATCTTTCTTAGTTTCTTGAGCTGCTTCTGCAAGTTCCTGAGCCTTGATGAATCCCACACAGATATTAATATTTGGTATCTCAGGTGATTCCAAGTCTGATGTTGAGTATTCCTCTTCTTTTCTCGACAGATCTTCCATCACCTCTTGTTCCCACTGGTCTGGGACATCTTTCCAACCATAATTGTCCTTGGTAAAGATTGCTGTAGATCCAAAGTATGGTAAAAGAATCAGATGGGGACACGACAATGTCAACCTGCAATCTTTGGTTGTGCAACTGGTTTGAATTGTCCAATTGGTTCTAACCATTTGACTTGGTAATCCTTGTGATGAGTTTGTGGGTCAACAACTGTTGGTTTGGGAGGCTTCAGCTTCATGCAAAGATTGAGGATAGGAGGATTCACCAGGGTACATGTTTCGGGACATCTGACCATATCCATTCGAGAAAACAACCAATCTATCTCTGGATTGTGTTCCTCTAACCAATCGGTGCCAAGAATTATGTCATGATCTCCAATGTCAGTAACATAAAATTCAGCCTGTTCCTTATGATATGATTTTTTGTTCTTGGAGTAGATTTGAAGTTTCTGAATAGTGTAGTGTTGTACCCATCCCATGGTATTTTTGGAACCATCAATGTTGCATACAGGAAATGGATTTTTGATAGGAAGTAGGGTCAAATGGTTTTCTTGTGCAAAATGGCTATTAATAATAATGCCTTCTGCACCGCTATCTATTAAAGCATCTGCGTTGATTTTTCTGCCAGTAAATTTGCTGATAAGTTCAGTTTTAAGTATTATCAAGGGCACCTGTCAGTTATCAGTGACTGCTGACATTCTCAACTCTGAAGGAAAGGTACACTCACGAGAAGAGCATAACACAGGATATCGATTGTTTATACATTGTCCAGCATACTGTACAACTCCTCCTGACGACATAGCAGGGGAGTGATTTAAAAATCCAATTTTGGCATAACATCCTTCAAATATACAGAGGCTTGCTCTTTTTCTTCTCCTTCCAAACCCTTGACCCAGTTGACCATATCTGAAATATCCTTAATGATGTTTGAGCTACAGTTACAGGTGGCAGACTAGATGATGATGGTGATGAAATTGAAGCTGAAGTTTCAGCTGTTTGAACAGCATGAGGGAACAAAGTACACAGGGTATTCTGAGGCATAGAAGGTCTCAGGATGTTTGGGAAAACCAGGTATTCGTTATTCATATGACCTGGTTGTCTACATGCAAAGCATGCTCCTACTTTGTGAAGTCAGTCCCTTTCTTCAGGTGTCAGCTTAGGCAAAGGAGTAAAGGACGATTGTGCACCTGGCCCCATATTCATAAGTGTGTTGACACTAGCTACTGTTCTTCCCTGAGAAGGACCTGGACTTGCCCCTGACATAGAGGAAGACTTCCAATGCCTGGACCTCTCTTGTTCCTTCAACCATTCCAAATGAAGTTTTACAGCTCTCTCCTTGTACTCGTCAAAATCCTTCCATTTCAGATAGGTGTGCTCCACAGACTCGTGAAGTTTCAAAGGCAACCCATCTTTATAAACCTCCAACAATGCCATCTCATTAAAGTCAGACTCTTCCCTATACATATCAAAGATGCTATTATAACTACTGATGTCTGTCCCTTTCATCCTAGCAGTCTTGATCTTGGTTCTCACTACATTGTCTGCTGTGAGAGCTTTGAAGTCCTTCTTAAACCTATCTCAAATCTGTTTCAGGGTAATCCATCACCTTTATGCTGGTGTAATCTCTTCATGTTCTGTAAGTTGTTGTGCTGCCCAGTCTCCTCCTTTTTCTCCTGTGAAGAACAATAGGAACAACAACACCTGACTCTCTTCAGTGGCATATCTAGCTTTGTTCATACACAGGTAATTATTGAACAAAGCTAGCCATTGTTTAGCTTTGTTGTGTTCTCCAGTAAAGGCATCAGGTTTCCTTCCTCGTTCAGAAGTACTGTTGGAGTCATTAGGTGCTACATCGGCCATAACTGAATTGTCTGGTTCTGATGGATCAGGTGAAGGGTTTATGGGGAACAAGGGTTCGGGACTTGAACTAGGTGAATAAGCACAGTGGGGTCAGTGAGGTCAAAATTTGTTCTGATAGTCAGGTATGCACCTAATCAGTCTGGCAAAATTAATTCTGAGCCGTGAAATCGCACAGTAGCGTCAGTACAATATCAAGCCCATATATGGCAGCGAGTATGCACCTCCAAAGCATCTTGCATAATCATTCCTTAGTAGTAAGTCCTGAATCAGCATGGTAGCATCAGTGAGCTCGAACTCAGTTCTGGCAGTGAGGTACCTACCTAAACAGTTCTGTGAAATTATTCCCAAGTCCTGAATCAGCATGGCAGCTCCAGTAAGGTCAAACTCAATTGTGGCATCCAGGTACGCACCTTAGCAGTCCTGCAAAGTTGTTCCTGAGTCAAAAAAATGAGCAACGGTCAAAAATGTTCAACTGAACAAAAAAAGTCTTCCACAGAAAAATATCAACCCTCCAATAATCTTCAACAAAGCATATCATACCTTCAACAGAATTTTTTCAATACTCACCTGAGAGAATCTTCGATGAAACATTTGATATCTTCATTAGAATGCTTTCAAGACTTACTTTTGACTTACCACTTCAATGAAGAATTTTCTAAGCCCTGCAAAATGCTTCCTGAGTCCTGAATCAGTACAGCAGCACCTGCAGGGTCAAGCTCAATTCTGGCATCAAGGTACACACCCTAAGAGCCCTATCCCTAGTCAGAAAATTGTGTAAGTGTGAGCTACAATTCTAAAATGTTTAATTTGAACCAAAAAATATCTTCCATAGAAGATTATCAACCTTCAACTCAAAGAATCTTCAATGAAACATGGTCATACCTTCAGTAGAATGTACTCAAAGACTTATTGTAAAGAATCTACAATGAAAGAGTATCATACCTTCAGTAGAATGTTTTCAAGCCTTACCTTGAAGGATCTTCTATGGAACAGTCTTATACCTTCAGTAGAACATTTTCAAGACTCACCTCAAACAATCTTCTATGAAACAGTCTTATGCCTTAACAGAACATTTTCAAGACTCACCTAGAAGGAATTTCTATGAAAAAGTATCATACCTTCAGTAGAATGTTTTCAAGACTACCTCAAGGGATCTTTGATAAAACATTCTAATACCTTCAATAGAATGTTTTTTCCAAGCAGCTCATAATCTTCAATGAAACACTCAGTTTCATGAAGAGCCACTTGACTGTTGAGGTAGATTGGCAAAGGAGCACATAGCTTCAACATACCCTGACTTTTCCATCTCATGACTGAAGGATCTAACCACCTAAATGGACCAGCAAAGCGTCGTATATTCAAAGTAGTAGTAAAAAATAATGGGACCAAAGATCAAAACGTACAGACTGGGGGCTTCAATTTCATTCCCTGTAATCTTCAGCACAACTGCTACCAGGCCGCCTCTATCCATCACCTACCTTGGATTTACACTGTTCTTTGTCATTGCTGGCAGGTGATAGTCATTCGGAGCAGTAATACAATGTGAGAAAGGATCAAATGTACAGAGCAGGGGGGAGATCATTCCATATTTCCTCAGATCATCAGCACAATCACTGCTAGGCCACCTCTATCATCCAGCACCTACCCCTACCTTGGATGCACACCATTCTTTGTTGTTGCTGGGGTGTAGACCCCATTCTCGTCTGGGCAAGGAAGTTCAGTTAAGAAGAAGAAAAAAGTTCAGGACTGAAAAAGCAACTCACACACCCAACCAAGAGAGGTGGACAACGTCCAGCTGTCTTGAGTCCAGAGGGCATGGGTGGGTCAGAAACTCCGGAGTCAGGTGGTCAGGTGACAGAATGACACCATCGGTCTCTTGCCGATTGATTGCCGGCTGCCACACGCAGGGGTGACCCAGGTCACGGCAGGTCACCCCAGCCCCCTGCAAAGTGCTGTAAGAGTCCACAAAAATGGCAGGCAAATATGGTCTGCGCTAGGGTTGCAGGAAAAAGTTGGAGTTTTTTCCCAAAACATTTTTCACCAGTAAATAACCGGTCACGTGATGGTTCCAAACAGAGGTCCCAACGAGGGTGCCGGGAAGGGTGTTCAGTCAGCTAGAGGGTGGGTAAAAGGAAGGTACTTAGTACAGGCACTCAGACTTGTTCGAGTGGACTATCTAAATCCCAATACTGTAATGGAGCTGTACATTTGAAATTTTAAATTTTTCTTCAGCATACGGTGACTTCCCATGTCAGAACCCCTGCCTTGCAGCCCACCCTCTACTGCCCAGTCTGCCCTATCAATCCCAGATGCTATTATCAGAAAGCTTCTTCCCATTTCAGACCACAGCCTCATTACCAATCATAACACATCATGCCTGACACTTGCCACTTTCAATGCAAAAAATCTTCCAGTTAAATGGCCAAAGGATAACACTATCTTTACAAAACTACTGAGCCCCATTCAATCCCCTGACCAAACCATATTCCTTAGAAACAACTGTCCAATGCCGACGCTCAGCAAGGTCAACGAGCTCCACCAGCAAAGCATCCATGCACTAGCTGAAGACTATCAGACCTTTCTGTACCACCTTCCCAGCTTTACTGGCTCCCCAGTCCCCATGAAGTTGGGTGCTCACCTATTGGCTGTGGGTGTATATGATCCAAAAACACCACACAGCATGGAAAGAGGCCCTAGAATGGTTCAAGAGCAATGGTTATGTTGGCTGTGAAGTTGAAATGCTGGACCCCCTTCCATGGCAACTAGAGTTTCCCCAAGCTCTTGGTTGCCCTCTTGACCTCTCCCAATTCCTCCAAGACGAATGGCTCAATGCCAAAAACATCAATCAGATGCTCACAGTCCTAAACGATGAACTCCAGCTGGAATTCCCCATTGAAAATGTCTACTGGACCAACACATTAGTGGCTGCTTATCGCTGCAAGAATGACAACTCTTACCACCCCAATCGTAATCTCGACATTGTCCGAAACCAGCTCAGAGATGGTGTCCAGAAGCATGTCTGTCTCCAGGCCTTCATGGAGACTGTGCTACCTACAGCAGACATAAAGGGAAACCATTGGGGGGCAGTGGCTGTTAATGTCGAGGAGAAATTCTTCTCACATGGAGACTCGAGTTGTGGTCAGGTTGCACCAGAGCTATTAGAGGCTGTTCATTGGTTTCTGGCTCAGCCATTTCCAAACACTGATTTCAAATATAAAGAGAATGGCTTACCTGCTGGACTCCAGAACAACACTGACTCCTGTGGACTGTATTGTGTCAACACCATCAGTCATCATCTTGCTCCTGAAATATACCCGTTATACACCAACAAGAGCATAGCTGGCTTGAGACGTACCACCTACAAAAAGGTCTTGAAGCTGATCTTAAAAAAGGTTTGTCAGCCAGAAAACTAATATTACCTTTTGTAGAGTGATCAGAAGCTGAGACCACCACCAACAGTACATCCCATACTTCCTAAAACTCCTCCTCCTCATACACAGACAACTTCAATAATGTGGCCATCAGCCTCCAAATGAACCCCACCCAAACCAGATGTTCCAGCACCTATAGCTCCCATCTTCCAAGTCACCAAGCCAAACAAGAAACGATCACAAACTACTGAAGAGAGCAACCCCAGTACCGCTGTTGACAATTGGGCCTCTGATACCGATGACGAGAACAAGGAGTCAGTTGGAGGGGATCTCATTGTCCTTTTGCCTGGGGCTCCCAAAAACCAGGTACTGGACCAGCTACTTCAACACTGTCATCGCCTACAGACACCCAACAAAATACATTGGAAATGTATGGCAGAGCAATGCCAAACCAGCTGGTCCAAGCATTCATTGACCTGGGCAATCAAACATGCTACCAAATGCATATTTATCTCACAGGATTTGAAGGAGAAGGCGGATGAGATCCTTTTTTTGAAGGCACCATCAACTGTGGTAGAGCAATTGTTAGATGGGAAGCAGGAAAAAGAGACGAGAGGACCCAAGCCAAAGAAAGTGAAGATAGACCCAAATCCAATAATGGATGACTGGATGGAGGGAGCTAGAAAGCTTGATTGAGAGCAGCAGCATGCAATGATAGGCAACAAGCTCATCATACACTTTGCAGCCCTTCCTTCTACCCAAACTGAGTCCCCATCTTTCTGTCAAGCCTTTATTCTTGCTGATCACACATACAAGATCCCAACACATACACGACTTGACGAAATCTTGATTCCTGCTCAAGAAGTAGCAATCTTGAAAACTGTACTCGGACGACTTGGGGATGAACAAAATTTGACAACTTCGTTTGACGGTGGTACCAAGAATGATGAGGCCTATTTCACCATTCACATTTCAAACATGAAAAGGCATGTCTACTTGTTGGAAGTGAGGTACATGATGGATGACACACACACAGTGCAGTGGATTAGAGGCTTGGTCAAAGCTGTGAGCTGGCATTTCCAAATTTGGTATATTGCTTACTAATGCTGATTTTGCAGTGGATCGAGAAGATTGGTTCTGAGCGTTTTTGCGCTGCCTGTAGCGATAACACAGGAAACACACTACTTGCTCAACAGCTACTGCATCAAGACTTCCCAACATATGCCACCATCTGAACAATACTAGCAAAGATATTGTCAAACTCAAGTTCTTTGATGTGGTGAGTGAAGTCGATCACTTTCATCACAAATACTCATTCTTTACAGCCCATCAAGATTATTCGTAGTTCCCTCAAGACCTTTTCAAAGTCTCACCCTGCCAAGTCTGCTCTAAAGGTTGCAAGACACCAAAAGCAAACTGGACCTGGTCTGGAAGCTACTGGAAAGACTCATTTTGTGACTCTTACCCTGTCTGCTATTTCGGTACACAGGACACTCCCAGCTCTCCAGCAAGTGTTTTCCACCCCTCAGAATTTAGACTTTGTGTGTATTATATTTGGTTATGCGATACTCCTTTCACTGATATTTTGTACAGGAGTACAAGGAATACTTCCAGCCAGCGAATCATAAGCTGAAAGCACACAAGTTCAAAGACGATCTGGAATGACTTGTTGCAGTTGGCCTCCCAATTGCAAAAGCATTGGCATGCTTGGAGTCAAATCATGCAAATGCAGCTGATGTCTTTGTCTTTTGGCATGCTGTATGTTTTGCAGTTGAACGGACTATCACGGACACTGATTATGGTTACCCACAGGAGGTGTAAGATGACATCCTCGATATCTTGAACCAACGTACTGCCCAGCTCTTCACTCCTGGTGGAAGGTTATACAATGGGGTGTATCTTGTCACTGTGTACCTAAACACAGGTGCGCTTTTTATTCTTTCGTTGTACTTCTTTATGTTGATACATTTACTTAGGTTATCTTTCCTTGGACCTTCTCAAAGACAACGATGTTAACCCTCTGACTCCCACTGACTCTACTGCTATAACTCGCTTGGAAGAGATAGGGATTCACCATCCCTGGCTCTACTGTTTTGTATTCAAATATCTTGCTGAACTCGCCAGTAATGAAGCCCAATATGATCAGCAGAAGGAGTTTACAATGTGGCAAGGCCATGCACAAGACCTCTTTACTCAACTCTCAAACGAGCTCAAGGCTTACTCATGGGGCCAATACCCTTTCGACAACCTGTTCCCTCGTGATGCATCAATGGAGGAAACCATTATTTGGTGGAGAAATTCTCTCACTAATGATGGCACGTCAGTCATTCTCCCTGTATGTGTTTTTTTCTTTTTCATATATTGACTCAATACTAATGAATTACAATCTAGCATCTCGCCATCAAACTCTACACTATACGCATCAATTCCATGGCTGATGAGCAAACCGGGTCCACATTTACAGCTTTTACGCCAGCCAACTGCAACCGCATGTCTATTGAAACAATGGGGGGCAAGACAATGGTTTACCAATTTAATCGTCAAGAGGAGCAAATTGTATGTCTTGTTATGTATTTTTGTCCATTCATTGATTCTAATAGGTTGCAGCGTCGTGATGCTCTGTCCAATATGGTTCACCCAGTGATGTCAAGCACAAGGTCTATGGTGGGAAGGCATCAGACAAGGCACTGAAGATGTCAAGAAGGTAGATGGCAGTGAGAAGACACCCATAGAGGAAGATGATACCTGGCTATTGGATGATGAAGAACCAGAGGGAAACAATGAGGAAGAGATGAGCTCAGCTGCCACTAAAAACACCTCATCACTTTTATCTGGAGCGAAATTTATCAATGTTGACTCAGATATCTTGTGGGTGGTATTTGCAGAGGATGAGTCTTCAACAGTGAAACCCGCCACCAGACCAACAGCTTCCCATTCCCAAATGGTGACTGTTCCCTCTGCTTCAGGCCAGGATAACGACTTTTCTATTCTAACAGCAGTGTAGTCAGATCTGACCCTAGTATGCCAGTAATATCATTTACCTAGATAACTCTGCTAAAATGCTATACTAATACGTAGTCTAGCACAGTTGGCAGGTCCTTGGGTGAGCAAGCGAATGCCAGCGAAAATTTTCTGAAAAATCACGTTTTTTTGATCACATGAAGTTCCGAACGGTTTGGAACAATCCCCCCTGGCCACCTCCCCTGTTCCGAACTGGGCAAAAACTTGAGGGGAGTTTTTCCCGCAACCCTAGTCTGTGCCCCACTAAATGCAATTCGCTCACCACTTTTCGATCCAACACAAGCTGTTGTCAACTAAGTACAAAGAATGACATAAGCAATGTCATGTCAGATTTTTGCAAGTCCTTTCGCAGCCTTCACTCCATCTATGTAGCCTTATGTACACTTCTACAACTACAAGTCAGCCAATTCAGGCTGTCGAATTCTGATACAATGTCATTTCTGACATTTCGCATCCTGACACAGGCAATTAATTTTACACAGAGAATGCCATCACGTGGTCCTTATGCCAACATGTCAAAAGAATTTTCTATTTCAAATGGCCCTGAGCTGTGAATGTCCCAAATGCTTTACTGATGCTGATGGCAAGTCCAAATGTGGAAGGTGCAAGAACAAGTTTCCTCCTACTCACTTTCCTCTCAAGATAAAAGCAAGGGGTGTTCAAAATGTAATTGCCGTATATCACCTTGGGGGGGAGGGGGGGTCAAGAGGTCCTTATGACTGAGAATGACAAAGTTAGTCCTAGTACCCCAGAAATGGTCTGTAGAACTTGCCATAGCTCAGAAATGCTCAATTCAACCTTCTTACAACATAGATGTGCCTAGGGCATGTGGAAGCCAGCCAATACACCAAATCAAGAAGGTCAAAGGCCAGCTGACCACAGCTCCACATGGCTTGCATGTGGACTAAAATTTTTTTTCACATCCCCATTCATTTTGGACGCACAAAATTGTATACATGGGAAAGGGAAAGAAAGGGGCTCCCTCTGTGCATGCTTATAATTCCTTTCTGGATATTGCATACTTAATTTCTCCCTTTAGTCCAATTTTACAGCAGAAAGCATCTGCTACTGCGAGATATGCAAAGTGGACATCAAGATAGGATTTGAATTGGATTTAGAGGTGAAACAAATTGGGGCTACCACCTTCAAAGTAAAAGCCACAAGTCTAATGATGTACCTGTTTGGAAGACTATCACTTCGTTCTTCTCAAAGGCTTTACCCAAAAAAACCATCACATCTGTTCCTGGCCCTTCACGTCTTCCAATACCACATGTTGATTCCCTGGACCCAGACCATGGCTCTGATTCTTCCCCATGCCCTCCAGCATATTGCAAAGCTAGAAAAAGCTAGAAGTTGGCGGTTGTAGGAAGAGAAGTGACATGTCATCAACACGCAGTCCTGTGCTTTCATGTGAGTAAAATAGCATGGGAAATTTCCCTTTTTAGTAGGGAGGGAGGGCTTATGACTGCAAATCAAGGTGATATATGGCAATAAGGTCCTGCACACCCCTTGGATAAAAGGCAAAAAACATGACAAGGAGCGTACCACACAATGCATGGAATGCACAGAGAAAAAAAAGGCAAACGAACAAGGCAACAAAGAGAACAGAAAGAAGAAAGACAAGGTCCTTGTAGATGCCCCCAAACCACACAAGCTTCGCATTGATAGCCCTTTGGAGCTTGTGAGTATGGATGACTTTTCAATGCTACTGGCTACTTGGCAAAGCGGCCCCATTTCATTGGAGGTACACATGAATATCGTGGGTCTTGGAGTTGGCTTAGAAGGAGAAGAGCAGATGTTATTGCTGGGAGTGTTGCAAATGCTACTGGATACCAATTTGTGTGCGTACCCCATAACAATCAGTTTGACTTAAGCTAAGAGCCCCTTTTGGCAGGCATCATAGGGTACATACACACAAGGACAAACAAAGTGACTGTCATGATTACTACTGTGCACAGTTATGTGACTGCCAGTGAAAACCCAAGAAAGTAGAGACAAATTCTCAATGAAGAGTTTCGATTGCGAAGGCTGGGTCCACACTACGTTGGATGATCATTGTGAGGACGCTCTAGTGAGAATTGCACACAGTATCAACCATGTTCCCTATTGCTGTGTCTCAGTTCCTGGGGACATCAGAAAAATGATAGACGAAGCTGCTAACACAGAGAAAACAGTTGGTCAGGTAAGACCCTTCCACAAAGATATGGACAATGACTTACTCTACAATTTAGTTATGGGCTGAGGTTTTGCGCCTCTACCCCAACCTATGTTCACACGGAAAGCAGTCTACAGTATCTGGCATGAGAAGTACAGCAGTCAGTACAGAAGAATGGATGATGAGGTGGGCTCAGCCAAGAAGGTTTTGGAGGAATGTGCTGACAGTAAACTGGGTAATTACACCA
This sequence comes from Tetrapyrgos nigripes, assembly GCA_013368315.1. Lineage (NCBI taxonomy): Eukaryota > Fungi > Basidiomycota > Agaricomycetes > Agaricales > Campanellaceae > Tetrapyrgos > Tetrapyrgos nigripes. The sequence continues at coordinate 61,628 of JAACJM010000259.1, read as the reverse complement.
TTGAGCAAGTGCTGCTGCCAGAGCAACCAGGTGTGACAGCCATTGCCTTCATCATTCCAGATATGCTTAAGCAATGGGCCAGAAGAATATGCAAGATTGCTCTGGACTCAGCATGTGTGTGCGCACTCATATTATTACCATAAATCACTAAAGTAAACTCACCAATGTTGCAGGGGAAACGAACACTGGACGTTTTGAGTTGTATGCCTTGCTTGGCAAGACTTACAGATCTGGACAGCCTCTTGGATTTCTTCTACTCTGTGTCAAGGCTGGTGCAATACAAGGAACTAAAGCGAAGTTTCTATGAGCATTCCTCAAGCACACAAGGAGAAATGGCGGTCTTACACCAATCATCACCTTGTCTGACAAGGACACATCAGAGATAAATGCATTACAACAGGAGTTCCCTGAAACCAAACATCAGCTTTGTTATTGGCATGCTGAGCATGCAGTGAAGACTCACCTTTCCATCCTACGTCGTGCCCCCACACCATATAACGTAGACCAGGCACAGTCAGAGTTCCCATGGATAGATAAGGACTTTGTTCCTAGAGGTCAACACATTGGAGTACAGGTGAGTATGAAAACATTTAATATTGATATAGTGTTTCTCACCTTGTATGATTCTAGAATTCTCAACCAGACTATGTCGCACAGACATGCATCCCTCGCATTACAGTTCAGCTCAACAGCGTTGTCCAGCCTGTCCCCATTCCAGTCATACCGAAGCTCATCATCAAAATTCCAGCCCTGAGCGATAGAATCTCACCAGTCATTGACCCTGCCTCAGAGCCTGACTCAACTCCTGAACCGGTTCCTCTCAATATCCCCACACAGTCTTCCATGACAGATTCCACCCTCCCTCATCAACTTGGAGATGAGCCTGAGCTGGGAGATGACATGACTGGTGACGACTTGCAGTCACGTATTGCGCAAGATAAGGAGATTGAGGTTGACCAGGAGGATGGTCCAGACTGGCTGCTGGAAGAAAATGAAGTCAAGTCAAAGGACCCGAACTATGTATTTTGCCCAGCTCCACATCGATGGCAGCTCCTCCATATCTTCACCAAACATTTCTGTCAACATCCATCATTCCCTGAGCAAAGTGGCACTTATGGAGCAAAGAGCATTTGGGAGCATGCTGTGGCAGAAATGTATCAGTTCTGCAAGGCGCGTGGTTTGACGGAGGTGTGGGGATATATGTGGATGTTGTGGTACAGCCCATCAAAGTGGCTGCTGTGGGCACGGTCTTCCACAAAATACATCTCATGCCTGTGGACAACTATGTGTGTTGAGAATTTTTGGAAACAGTTGAAGCACCACTGGCTACATTATCTGATACGCCCTCGTCTTGATCAGTTGGTATGGATTCTCTGCACCAAGGTTGTCCCTGCCTGGATGGCTAAAGCAAACGAGCTTGAAGATGAGCATTGAAGGGGTCAGTCAAAGAAGCTTACAACGTACCAGTCATATTTCAAGACTGCTTGGTCAAAGCATGCCTTGACCCCGTTAAGCGACCAAACCTACATCACTGACATCAGCAAATAGGTAGGGTCAGAGTGCCCATTTTTGACGCATTTCACACACCTGTTTCAGGTGCTGTTGCAACCTCACAAAATGGTCATGGAACGGCCTGTTAGTCTGACTGCCCTTTCTTCTAAGGCGTTGCAGGCCTTTGTTCCTCTTCGTTGCTCACTGCCTAGAAAAGTAATATTCTGAAAAAAGTCTGGATTATGCAACTCTACCAGGTCCCTACACTACTGTCTGTCATGCCTGCGCCTGCTACCCATCACAGTCATGCTCAGAAACTAATAAATACATTCCTTCAATTCCACAAGGCCCAAGTAAGCCGATCCCGACGCTGTGAAAATATCTTGAAACGATGACTCCAACAAGAAGGTTTAGCACAACCTACTGTCCAAATGCCATCTCCAGCTGTCCCTCTTGATTTCCAACTGCAACTTGATAGTTCATACACATTCAAAAACAAAGGAGAAGACCCCTCTTCATCCTCTTCCAGCTCAGACTGATCAAGTTTTTCTGACTCTACCTTGGATGCCTCTATGGACTCCGAGACCAAGACCAAGGGGGTGGTGGAATGGATATCCAGCACATCACCTGGGGGGGAGGGGGGGTCCAAGGTCCTGCTAAATTTTTTTGGACCCTCTCCAGGTGGGCATCTAAGTAGGTTCCCGAAGCTGAGGGTGACATGATACCAAGTTTTTCAGAAGTTTTGAAGTGTTTCCAGCTATTTCAGAATAACAAATGTATCAATCATTTCATTTGAATTGGGTTTGAGGATATCTGAGGTCCTCCCTCCTCATTGCAGATAATCTGATTAGTAATTATCAATACATGTGACTTCAGATTTACCATATATGGAAGGAGAGGGGGGGTCAGAGGGTCTTGCTAAATTTTTTTGGAGGGGATGTATGGAATTTCTATTCCGCCACCCCCTTGTCTGAGACTTTCTCTACATGTTCTGAAATGGATAACGAAGACTACAACTCTGAGTATTTTGGTTGCTGTGCTCCACCTTTCTCTTCGCCATGCCAGAGGGATGTGAGGGATTCGTCAATGAAGAGAGAGTACACCTGCAGTAGTGGACACACGTGTATATCCACGATAAAGACAAAAAAATTTAAAATTTAATTTGGATACATAGGTTGTACATAAGTCTGATTTAGTAAGAAAGTGGAAGCTGCAACAGGCTTTCGTTGCAGGTGGAGGGTCGAAGCTGTTTCAAGATGTTGTTGCAGTCGGTTGCAACACATCAGGAAAAGCCTCCAAGGCACTTTCATGCAATAAATGCATAAGAGATACTGAAAATTGCATGGTAATGCATAAAATGGTGTAATTATGCAAATTATGCACCTCATGCAAGTCCCCCGATGAGATCCATAAGTTATGCACAAATTTTACTATTTTATGCGACAGAATGCATAGGTTATACTTCTTAGCTCACAGTTTTCACTGTCAAATATCCACTTCTTTGTTACATTCAACACAATAAAATCAATATGAATGGATCAAAGGATGTATATTGACAAGGACTACAATCATAAAGTGTGCATACGGAATAGCTACACTACAAGAGACACCTGAGAACTACACTACAACTATGTCAACACGAAATGGCCTGGATACCATCACAAACAACAGCGATCAGCATAAGGAACAACGGAAGACATTGTGCAGCCAAAAATTACACTACAACTATATTGACACAACATGGCCTGGATACCTAGAATGACAGCAATCAGCGTAAGGAACAATGGGAGATGTCGCATACATACCTCCTGTGTATACATGGATTTGAATTGGTGACTGATACAATGAAACCTAAGGCATAATAAGGGTCAACCCACACCAAAAACAAAAGGATAACAGACGTACCTATACATATATAACCCCTGCACACATCCTGAATACCTGATGAGCAAGAGAAAGTACTGCTCAGCGCTCGGCAGGGATCAACAAAAGAGTAGAAGAAACATACCTGGTACATACAACAGGCCTGAGCCAAAGTCAACCAAAGACCAACCCATAGCTCTCCAGTCATCCTTGCTCTTCCCTGTACATCAAGGTGGTCCTAAAAACAGGAAGCTATCAGAGCCTGTTTTGACAAAATATCAGTATAGAAAGAAGAGGCAGAAGGTCGAGACTCACCTGCATGAGGGGTGGAAGGAATAGGTTCCGAATGGACCAGTGTTGCAGCACTTGAGCTACTATAAGAGTAAGAGTAGCAGAGTAAGTCTCGTTACCGGGAAGAATGGACAGGCTGAGGGGAATTGCAACGCTTGGCTTTGGACTTGGGAGTGAAAAGAATAAGTCAACATGGTCAGGTGACCATTTGTTGACGCGCTTATGGGAGCAGCTGTATAGTTCTTCAGCAGAGTTTCAATTGTTTGGGAAGTCGCCGCCTGGCAATCTTCTTTGGTATTTTGGTTAAGTTCCTTCTCCAGTGAATCGATACATCAAGTCAATGTTGCTACCTCTTGAATTTGTGTACAGGTTCTCTCCTCTTAGGCAGTTCTGTTGTAACTATATATCTTACATTCTGTCCAGTGTCCACTTGCTGAATATATCCAAAAAGCACAGATGAAGTAAATTTTGACCCTCCTCCTATGAACTCATCCATGACTCCTTCATACAACAGTGAGCATATATCATTCAACAGAGTGCATGAAGGTGCGTTGTGTGCATAGTTATGCAATGCATTACAGACATTATACAATATGTGAGATGGATCTTACAAAATTATGCATTTTCATTCCGAAATTGCATAATTAGGCTACATTTGCATAAAAGTGCCTTTGAGGCTTTCCCTGATGCGCTTCTTTGAAACAGGTCAAAAACGGGCACTCTGACCCTACCTAATGGCTATGCAACTGCAGCCAGCAGAAATATGATACTCACTGCTTATGCAAACACCTGGTCCAAGCAGTTGCTAGGCCACCCGCAACATTTTTCCTAGAGGTCATTCGTCGTCGTTGTATTCCCATCTACCGACAACCCATTCTCCGAATTCCGTCCTCTATAACTGCTCCAGTGATGCAAATGACAAATGAAGAAGACGATCCAGGAAGCATAACAGACGGAGACGACCATCTCTTCCTGAGTGATGACGAAAAGCTCGTTGATGGCAAGTGGCGGTCAGTTATTGGTAAACCAAGCACAATGCATCTTGTGCAGTTGTCTCGTAAGCGGAATCTAGAGGAAACGAGCAGCGACGTGGATGGGAGTAACAATGGGAACAACAATGCACAACCAACTGGAATACCAGACATTGACGTGGATGAGAAAACTGTGGAAGAGGTGAGAACAATCAACATTGCCGAGATGTCATATGATACTTATGACATACGCGTTCTCCGTGATTTGTCCAGATCGCGAAAAAGCGCCAGCGCGTCCACGACCTAAGTCAGAAATTAATGGACGCAGCTCAGTATTTAGAAGAGAACGCAGATATGGCAGACCTCATTTGGCTCAACAGTCTTCTCGGCAGAAACAACGGACGCGGACTGGGTCATGACCTTGTTAATTTTGTACAGGACATGCGTTTGAAGACGGAGAGCGGCAGAAAATGTCTACCTACTTGGCCCACTAACAAGACACAAGCCCCAAGGGGGTCCAAAAAGAATTAAATTATACCGGGGGTCGGAAAAAAAATTTGCGCCCCATCAAGGGAACCTACCTACCTTACCTTCCTTATATAGTAGGTTACCTGCTTAATATAGCAATAGCATGTGACTTATGATTACATCAATTATTTGAACTGCTGTGCTAGTCAGAAGCTTTGCGGAACCTTCAACGAAAAATTGACTGCAACGTGGTCAAAGCAGTATTATCAGACCTTAGATGCATTGTGAACAACATGTATTACTGCCAACAGTGAGCGAAAAATTGTTCTAAGGCGCATTTTCGGGGGGGTCAAAAAAAAAATTTTCGCCTCCTCCAGAGGAACCTACCTACCAACCCCGGTACGGGATTTCCCGGTCCGGACCCCCTTGACAAGCCCGAATCTCGAAGAACACTATGGGGCCTAAAAAGAATTCACGTTGACGTGGAAATGGTTGTTCCTTAAGCTTTTTCTTGCAGTTTTGTCAATCTCAGAGTACTTAATATATAATATGAGAAATCCTATACCTAGATACTCTCAGTTCAAAGACCTGGCCAAACGACTGGCGGCGCTTACATACATATGTAGATACCTAGAGTGAAGGCCGCGAAAGGACTTGCAAAAATCCGACGCGACATCGCTTATGTCATTATTTGTACTTAGTTGACAACAGCTTGCGTCGGATCGAAAAGTGGTGAGCGAATTGCATTTAGTCCGCGCCCCGCTGTCACAGCGGGGCGCGGAGCATATTTGCCAGCCATTTTTGTGCATTCTTACAGCACTTTTCATAAAGCTTGACACTCGCGCGAGGAAATTTTGTAATCAAAATTTCAAAATTTCAAATTTGGATTGTAAGCGTCGGTGGAATTGAGGTCGTAAGGAGTCTAAGGACACATCTTTCTTCATGACTTCGATAGGGCCGACCTAGGGTAGGACCCCTGCGAATACACTGGACTGACTGATCCCAGTTCGGACAAATTTGAGGCCCAAATCCACGGAATATCTCCAAGAAAGTTCTGACAAAAATGGCGCCCCAGATCATGACTCTAGTAGGCGCCGCCCTGACTAGGTTCGAACAAGAAGCTCCAGAACCTGACTCTAGTAAGCTTGTGAGCCGTTAAGTCAGCCTACCGGAAGACTAGACCTAGGTGCGCGGAAACTTTTTTGAGGTGAGACGGCACAAGCCTAGGGCGGCTCGCTCCAACGGACATGGGCCGGGATATAGGTTTAGGCTCTTAACCATATAGACACTACTGCTACAGTCTGCTACAGATGATGTCGAGGAAGTCAAGAGCTTTGAGCCTCAACAATGGATTAGACTAAAACCCCTCAGCACCTCAGTAGACGTTCGGAATACGATGATCCGGCTGCTGAGACGCGTCGTGAAGCAAATGTGGGCTGTAAAATTGGGCCAGGCTTTAAGATCGCCTTTTACAGAGATTCGGACAAAAATTTCTGGGGCCAAAGGTCAAAAATCTGTTTGGTTCGGCGCCGCCCAGATAAGACATTTGTGTATTAGCAGGGGTCCTCCGAGGGCATAACCTCGTCGAGTCTTGATGCAGCTGAGGGTATTTTGACGTCGTCAGAGGCCGTTAGCCTCAACTACTTTAAAATTTTTCAAAATTTGATTACAAATTATTTTTTTCTCGCGCGAGTGTCAAGCTTTATGAAAACAGCTGTAAATGACGGATAGTTCACATGATTTTGGGTGAGATAAAATCCATTGTATTTACTGCTAAAAAACCGGGTCGCAAAAGCTCAAATCATGCGCTTGAGCTTTTCCGTGCTAAACTTTTTATTCATTTGTGACCAAAAAGAGGAAGTAAATAGTATTCGAGTTTTGATTTGTAAGAAAATGCGCAAAAGGCATGATCAGTATTTGTGTGCCGGATTCCGGCGAGTAAAATGAATTCACTGGGGCATTGAAAAACACGAACTTAAATTACCGATTTTTCTCTACAGCCGGGCATACTCCATATGGAATATCGGCCTCAAATCGGTGCCATATGGAGTAGGTCCGGTGCTGAGGAAAAATCCTTCATTTAAGTTTAGATTTTCCCATCCGCAGTGCTTTTCCTTTTACTCGCCGGAGTCCGGCACACAAATAGTGATCATACCTTTTTCGCATTTTCTCACAAATCAAAATTCGAATACTATTTGTTTCCCTTTTTTGGTCATGAGTGAGTAAAAAGTTTAGCATGGAAAAACTTGAGCGCATAATTTGAGCTTTTGCGACCCCTTTTTTGGCAGCTAATACAATCAAATTTATCTCACCCAAAATCGTGTGAACTATCCGTCATTTAAGAGTGCACAAAAATGCGCCCCGCTGTGTGTGCCGGGGATATATAAGTATGGACATATGGCTAGCGCCTCGCCTCGAGGTGTAATAAAAAAGCACAAGCACAGGATCGAACCCACATCCTTTGCTCCAGCTTGACACGCTTAACCAGTAGGCTACCAACACTTACTTTGCGTAGTAAATGACAGGCATATAACGGTATATTGTGCGTTTTGGGAGAAGATCGAGTCTGATCGGTTCTTTTTGGCTAGTGTTGCCGGAAGCCAAGGTAGCTTGCACCTTGGAGCGCCTTAAGGTCCCGATTTGGATGCCGACGATCGGCACTAACCAAGGCCTTGATGGGACTGATTCCCTAGGGCTCCGCGCCGTACCAGTACTGTACGGTTTGTACTGGTACCGTACGACGGATACGGTCCCGTACCGTACAAGGCCGCTGCAGGGTCCAATACGGGTACGGGTACTGGACGGGTAAACCCGTATTGGACCGTATTTTTTACGGCCGTCGTACGGGTTTGTACGGTATACGGGTCGGCCATGCATCGGCGAAGGCTTTTCTCTGTGTTTATGCCATATGCTACCTCTGTAAATTAAATATCGTCAAATACTGAGCAGTTTGCGGCGGAAAATCTTGGGAAAATTGATGCTTGATCACATCAAGGGAAAATGTACTTACCAAAAAAGGTGCGTAGAGACCTGCCGAAGTATTGCCGAAATGCTTTGTGCCTCAAAGTCATCTCGAACGCACTGTTAACGTTGAGCGGTGCACTACATCAAATTGTTTCTCGCATTAATTCCTCTCAATAAGTCCCAATAAGTCTATTTCAAATCAGATTCCTGGCCATTTCCTGGCAAAAAGACCCGTATACCCGTATTAACCCGTAATACTGCCGTATCAGTACCCGTCCCGTATCGTACAAGCTTCCAGATGAACCTGTACGAATACGGGGACGGGTACACCGTACCAGTACTGGACCCGTAAAAAATACGGGCGTACCAGTATTACTGGACGGTGCGGAGCCCTATGATTCCCATTCCAGACAGTCACTCGTCACTTCATCACCTGTCCATGTCAGTGACGAGTGACTGTCAGCCAGCGTGTCGTCTCTCTACGTCGTCCTCGACAATGGGACTGGTCTCGATCTCGGTCGCAGAGTCAGCCATGGAGGTTTCAATGTAATGTAGAAAAGAGTACACTATCTACCTGGCTACCTGTGTCTAATAGCGTGACAGAGCCTATTACTTTTTCCGGTTGGCACCTTGAGAAGCCTTAAGGAAGCCGCCTCAAGGCACCTCAAGCGCGGTCCGTTCGGGAACTTCAGGTCAACTTGACCTTGGCTTCCGGCAACACTATTTTTGGCTCCAGACCGGTCACGCGGATATCACGGTATACGACGACATATGTGTCCGGACTCCGGACTTATATATCCTGTGGCAGTGGACCTTAACGTGACGGAAAAGGTCACGTGGGTGTGTCGACGGCCCGTGGCGGGATAGCGTTTTGTGCTAATCTTGGAAGACCTCGTGTCTTTTTGAGTCTCCCTCTTGTCTTCTCTCTTCTCTGAGATGGCTGGTAAGTTAATTCGAGCTAGGTCTTATGGATACTGAGCTCACCGTTCCACAGAGCAAGTGTTGGTGTCTCTGCCAGACTCTTCTGTTGATATTACAGGGTCAACGCTCTTCGGAAAGGATGGAAGGGAGAACCAGTGTACTGACCGGGGGTGGGGGTACGGACCCGGTATCTTGGGCAGAGATTTCGAAGAAGATGGTGAGTCCTCAACTTTGACCATCTTGGCCAAACACAGTGGATCCTGATCGCTGGATAGCTGCTACCGTACTCCGCGTTCCTGCCACTGGCGCCCCGTATGATGCTGACAGAGTGGGTCTCGCTTCGTCCACAAAGGAACCGAATTGCGAGAGTATGAGTACGGACGGAGGGACTGTTACACACAGAAGTGTCCCAGACTGTCATCCTGGAATTGTGAGTAGGCCTTCATGCCAAAATGACCAGCAATTCGTAACTGGCCATTTCGTGACTCCACCACATTTGACGTCGCTACCCGACTTCCTATCGAGTCCAATCCAAGAACCGAGGTCTTTCAGAGAACCTTTGGGACAGATGAAAGGAGGAGCTAGCAACGTCGCCCTTGGCCTTCCACACACCAACCCGGCACTATGGCCCCAGAGTCGATTTAATCCACAGCGGATTGTAAGGTCTGCGCCGACCTGCGTACCCAAGAGTGGTCCTACCCACGTACTACATAATCCTTTCATCTATCCATATCCGAATCACTTTTTTCCACAACAGGGCACAGGCCCAGGCTTCTTCAACACAATGTCTGGTGTTTACCACACGCAACATTACCCTGTTTCCGTTGCCCAGCCGTCCCATTTTCCAGAATATATCAACCACTCGTCACAATGGCCCCAGAGTCAATATCATCCACAGCGCATTGCGAGGTCTACTCCGTCGACTTGCCCACCCCAGGTTGATCCTAACAACATGCATAATCCTTTTATTCATCCGTATCCAAATCCCTTTCTTCCACAACAGGACGCATACGCCCAGTTTACTCTGAATGCAACATCAGGTACCCACCACCCGCAGCATTACCCATTTTTGGGTGCCCAGCCATCCTCTTTTCCGGCATATGCCCCGACCACTTTCTTACCCTATACTTGGGGAATGGGTGGTGTACTTGCGAATATGCTTGGTGGTCCAATACAAGATGCTTTCTTTCCCTCTCAATGGAACCCATTGGCACCTGCGACTTCCACGCCTTATACTTGGGAAGTCGGTGGTATACCCTCGTTCATGCGTGCTCGTGTGCCCTATGGTCCCTTTATTAACCAAGGATCCTTTATTCCCTCATATCCGAATCCGTCACTACCCCCAATGCATGCTTCCAGTTTCTCTCAGCCGTCGACCTTAAATCCGTGGTCGATGCCAGTTGCAGAACAAGTTCACGTTCCTGGAAGCTCTCAATCACAGTCAATTTTCTCAACTTCAGACCCCAGCATGCTTCCACCTAATACTTGCGAAAGCGAAAGTTACATACATAAAGAATTACCACTTCGTGGACTACCAAGTAGTCCTCCGAGCGTTTCACCGACGTGGGCTAAGACCCAGTACACTCCACCAGCAGCACAGCCGCCTTCGTTGGCCAAAGTACAGTGCGGCGTTACAGGTGAACTATCCTATTCGCCTAACACACCTATTATTCGCGGAGAGGGAACTTCTGAAGCATTAACAAATGGCGCCGTTCCATATTATAACTCACCCATTTCCGCCCCTCCTCCCCCTCTTCCACATTCGCATGCCTCATCACTACTCCCATCATGCAATCAAGAGCTTCGTGATACAATACCAAATGGTGTCGTTCCACCGTACAATCAAAAGCTTTCACTGTCTCCCTTCTTCGTACCACCTCTACTGGATGATGAGGAGTACCCTTCACCGAACGAACTATCCTATTCGTCTAACACGCCTATTATTCGCGGAGAGGGAACTTCTGAAGCATTAACAAATGGCGTCGTTCCGTATTATAACTCACCCATTTCCGCCCCTCCTCCCCCTCTTCCACATTCGCATGCCTCATCACCACTCCCATCATGGAATCAAGAGCTTCGTGATCCAGTACCAAATGGTGTCGTTCCACCGTACAATCAAAAGCGTTCATTGTCTCCCTTCTTCGTACCACCTCTACTGTATGATGAGGAGTTCCCTTCAGCGAACTCCGCAGGTGAAGGGTATATGAGCCAGTGGCTAATTCCATCTGGAGTACATCTCATGACACCCAACGCACCCATATTTATCCCTCCACTACCTTCAGAGTTACCGGAATCATCACCATGGTTGAACACTCATCCTGAACTACTTGAGGACCTGGATATGTTGTTTGGGGACACAACTTCGGCGGCTCAAGGAGATACAAACAACGACGCTTCACGTACCCAAGGAGGGAGTGCACATAACGGTGCATCAGCTAACGGGAAGTTCTCTCCCGGTGGTGATGATAAGCCGAGAATCTCTTCCGAAGGTGTTACATTGGACGACGCATGCACGGAGGTGGTGTTTACTCTTCTTCCAGGGGGTGCGTACGAGGAGGCGCCCGGCGATACCGGCGACATACTCTCTGTAGCCCAAGCAAGCCCAGAGCACCAGATTGAGATGTTTAATAGCGCGCACAACTTCGAAGTACAAGGTTCTACCTTTAACGGAATAGCAGGGAGCCAGTATAATGAGTATAATAACGGTCAGTATTCGTAATCTTCATGTCCTTTTCAAGGGTTTTGCTTATTCTTACTTTTATTTAGGTGACTGGAAGGGTTACGCGGTTGTGGGTGCAGCAAGCTTTGCAGGCGTCGCAGTAGGGAGTTTCGGGACCGTTACGTTGCTCAGCCAAAAGGAGTCAGAACCTCCGCCCGAATTCCAACCCTACAATATCCGTTACACTTATAATACTACCAACATCGTTTACCAGTCTTGTTCCCCTGGGGATACGTTAACGGAAAACACGGCCCTGGTCCTGACGGTGCTTTTGCGGGTGATGCAGCTTGCTAACATCATGTCGAAGTTTAGTAGGGGCTAGCTAGCCTTGGGTCATACATATTGTCACGTGGCCACAGTGGACGGGACCAAGAAGGGTTGTTGTGAGGGATGCCAATTCGTACCAGCTGGAATCCGTCGTTGGAGGGAGAGCGGTTAGACGGTTGGTATCATGTGAGGCGCTTGGGGAGGTCACCGAGGGTCTGAGAGAGTGTGAGGAGCTGGTGGGTCTGGTGGCGGTAGAGGCCTGGGGGTCGAGCGATGAGGACGTCGCTATCTTTGCGAGCGGAGCCTGCGGCGCGAGCTATTCGAGTTCCTGTGCATCTGTGTTTGGGTTTGTTTGGTGATTCACAAAATGGTGGGGATTTTGCCCGTTGTCGTAGATGGCGAGCAGCTCGTTCAGTTCTTCCTCAATCCCCCTAGAAACCTCCAAAAGTGTATATTTTTGTATCTAATACAGTCCTGTAGCCTTTTTCCAGGAAGAAAACAATAGAATTTTGAGTTTGAAAATCTCAATGCCTGGAGACGCATCTAGGGCTCAGTACCATACCTGTACATCGACGGTGTACGGGTTCCATACCCATACTGTACGCTACTCTAGCCAAGACCAAGACGGTACAGTATACGGTACAGTATGACCCGTATCAGGCCGTATCGTATACAGGTAGTACGGGTAAGTGACATAATAGCCTTTTATGGCAGGTGTCATTGATCACATGTGTGTGACAGCTACCAAAATTGGTGGCACCCGAGGTTGACCCAAGGCTGCCTTTTCCCATCATTTCCTGGCACGTCATCTAATTGCTCCTGAGGTACTGTGGGAAGGGTATGCCGTTTATTTTGACAGATTTCTTGCCGTCCTTGCCATCCTTGGACCGGATTATCTGCCAGAATGGAAGCCAAGGGGAGAGATTCATGGTTTCGTTGATGCAAAGTGTAGGTACTAACATGTTTTGGGTGTTTCGGTGCATTTCTCCACACCCCCAATGTGGCAAACATTTTTTGACCGTATTTACGGTATACAGCCCATACCCGTACTGTCAGGGAGTTCTTGTGCAGACAATATGGTACAGGTACAGCTTAGCCATGAAAAATACGGTTGTGCCTGTATACGGGTACGGTACCAAGCCCTAGACACATCACAGTCTGACACATCTTCACTTTGCTTCTTGACCTGCAACCACATTGTCTAGGTTTTCATTTATTCATTGTTAGCAACTTTGCTCAGCCTCCACCTGTTAAGGAGCTACTTTTCTCCTCTCCACAACTAGATACACCCCTAAGACAGCTCAGTTGTTCAACAATTTGTGAAGTCTATGTCTTTCAGTCCCGAAGCCTCAACAGGGAAATGATCTGTGATCTGTTTCAAGTCGAGTTCTGGCAGCTATTGAGGGATGAGTCCACTGGTGGACTCCAGCTTCCTGACTGAGAGTTGCTTCAAACCCATTACAAGCCTTAACCTCCCTCAACAATGACTCTTCTGATCAAGGGGGAGGTGGGCTGTATATTCAGTACATTGGGTAGAGGGGGAGGGGGGGTCCAACCTCAGGAAAATTTTTTCTGACTGCACCTAAAATAGGGTGTTTTGAGCTTCTTTTCGGCTAATTACCTACAGCTGTAAAGTGTCAAGACTTTTCCACTTCATCTTGGCTACTTATTCCACAAGAAGTTGCAAATATGCAACACATACTTGTAAGCCCTTATATGTATGGTCCCGGTTCACATAAAACTGGAGCACATTTTGAGGGAACCTCTGGTTCCAGGTTCACATAATACTGCCTGCCACAGGCAAAGCCAGACGCCAATTCACATAAAATTGCCTAGCCTTTGGAGCAGGTCACAGCTGCCACAAGGAGGACTGAGGAGGGTGCAGCACAGATAAAGTATACCTCCAGCAGCCTAAACATATCGGCTCATGTACATAGTCTAAATGCTGCTAGGGACGATGGAGTCCGAGAGAGCAGTTAAAGAAAATATTTCCACTCCTTTTTGTCCCTTATCTGCTCTTTGTCACCTGCAACTGTACCACAAAATGACCTCCCCAGGGCAACACTGTCCAAAAAACAATGACCCAGAGCCTGACATAGAAGAGGAGAGGCAGATGCTGTTTCAAGCAGAAGAATGGATTGGAGTTGGGAAGGGATACATCCAACCACCACTAAACATCGTTAATGCATGTCTAGCTACACCAAAACCACTGCCAGAACTTAGAAACAAGTTTCCTTCTGAAGAGATCTCCATCCTACAATTCCTTGACATTAAACTCCCGATACAGTCCTTCTCACTGAGCACCTTTGCTACAGATGCATGGTTCAGTCACTCCACCCCTACAGCAACCACAACTGAAACTCTTGACCATATCTATTGCTATCCCATTCCTTCAGATGATACCTTGCAAGAGTTGGCTGACGACTACAGTCAGAAATGGATGGATGGGGCAAAGGCAATTACCAACCTGCATTATCACAATGGGAAGGTGCTACTACCTCCATGGGTTCTGGGTTTATGGCAGATGGTTAGCAAGATGGTCAGGTTGCAGAACAAGTGGAAAGATGCATACAAGACCATGGACATGGTGGTGTGGGACCCTGTTGTGTCTAGTCGTGGTTTTCCTATGACCACAAGCATGTTTGGTCAGAGAGGATGGAATACCGAGGTCAACAGTGAATGGCAATTCACAAGTCCAATGTTTTCATGTCTGTTGCGTCACCACATGATAAATGACAATATCCTGCTGAAAATGACCCAGACATTGCACACTCAGCTAGAGGAGGACATGGAGTGAAAGAAAACTCACTATATTGTGGCATCCACTTTTCTGAAGGTGCTGCAGGCCTTTTGAAGTAATCCAAAAAATGTACCAAAGACACTCCAGCACATTGAAGGGGTATTGGAAGAGTGTCTGGAATTGAAGATATGGTTCCCTGTTCTGTCTGAGAAGCATGCAGTAGCCTTCTGTGTGGATTTTGGAGCAAGAGAGATTGGTTATGGTAGACCACTCCTTCACAGTATCTGTGAATAGAAACAAAAATTGACTCACATTATAATCCATAGGCGACTCACTGCAAACAATGTGACTGCCAAATGAAATGGTGGCCCTCATCCAGTATTGGATTAAGCATTAGCATGGCAGTCACTTCAAGAACACTAGGAACTCGTTAGCACACAGTACACAAAATGACATGTATTCATGCATACCAATCATGATGAACACCATTGCTCACAGTGGAGATGGCCCAGAGAAGCTATTGAGGAACCACAGTCTAACCCAGTGATGTCTTGTTCTGAGTCTCTCTACTATGTACAACCAGCTTGTCTACTATGCAATCACATGACTAATAAGGCCTAGGCATACCCCCTATCACTACTACATGTACCCCCCTCAAATGTAGCAATGTCCTCATTGCTGTCCTCAGAACCTCCTACAGACTCCAGAAAGTTGATATCACTGAAGACATCCGATAAACCTGATAGATCTGTAACTCCAGATGTGGTGTCATTGCACCTGGTGTCAGCCATCAAAGCTTCATTGTCATTGTCAGCGTTGACATCAATGGGAATCCTTTCCTTCCCTTTCCCCTCCATCTTCAATTCCAACACCACCTGTTCCTCATGTAACTTTGTCCCCTCCCTTGGTATAAATGCCTGCAGTCTTCATGAGCTGAAAAGTCCGTTTACTGAGGCTCCATCCAATGTTTCCAACTTGTAAGAGTTTGCTATTTTTTCTGCAATGCAACGTGGTTATGACCATCTCAGTAATAGCTTCTTCTCTGTCCTAAAGATGTAGTCGAGGTCACTACAGTACACCTGTACTAGTTGGCCTTTCCAGAACATCACTTCTTTGGGAAACCTCTTCAACACTTGCTTATTGAAAGCACTCTTCTGCTTCTCTGCATGCCTCAATGTGGTGTCATACCCATCCAGATGTTGCTGCGCAACATAGACCATCTGCTGCTCGACATCTTGGGGGTCCAGTGCTGTGGAGCTTTCTTCAATAGGGGTGGGGTTTGTGTTAACCACTAGGCCAAGGAGGAGTTCTGTTGGGGAGAAGTGAAGGGACCTGAGAATGCGATTATTGAGGATCCAGAGAGCTTCCTCAAGATGGTCAGGCCATGTATTTGGTAAGTCCTCCACCTGGACATTGTTGTACTCGTCCTCCCCTAACTCTGGTGCACACAGCTTCTTCAAGACACTAAGTAGTAGCTTGTTAGTGTCCTCAACAAGCCTGTTGATCCACGGTGAGTATGCCACTACCACATTGGTTTTTACTCCATACCACTCTCAACAAGCCTGTTGGTCAAAATTTTGACATATCCTCCATTTCTGAACAGGTGCTGCCTTGGGTTCCTCTTTGGTATGTTCTGGACAGTTTGGGAGTGGAAATGCTGGATCCAGCCCAGCAAGAACACATTGGTCATTAAGGCTCATTAGACCACCACCTTCATGGGCCTTCTGTGCCAGCATGGTTGGTGAAACACATTTGACCTGGTCTGGCCAGCACCGCTCTATGATACTGGCATTCAGCATCTTGTCAATCTTCTGGTGGAAGAACTTCTTTTGTGGAGGCATTAAAGGCTGCTGATGAATGTTTTTCAGAAATTGGGCATTGTCAGGTATGTGTAGCTTGTGCACCACATTGTCTACTGCATGGATCTCACTGACCGAAAGTGCAAAACAGTCTGCATAGGCACGAAGCAGTGCAACCACTTGGCACCTTTGATCCTCTGTCAAGTCATCCCCAACTGTAACCTCTTTCATGATTTGGTCAACCCTTGCTGGTAAGAATGGATTTGTATTCCATGTGAAGATATTTTCATCCTCCAACCCTTCTATAGGCACTTCAAGCCCAAGAGGCCCTTCAATGGTGGCATCATTGATAGATACATGGCAAACTGGGTGATCTGCAAGTGTGGTGGTGTCAATCATAGAGTTTACAGTGGAAGGAGTTTTGGTGAAGACTTCCCTCAAGGGGGGTGCATGACTACCCCCCACAAAGTTTTTCGCATGCTTCCTCAAACTTGGTGTCCATTGCCACTTCCCCACCACTCTTGCCTTCATTTTTACCTTCCTTGGCACCCTCTCCTCCACTGCTACCTTCTGCTGTCAGTGTCTCTTCTTTCATTTCCAAAGATTTTGCCTAACATTCCTCTTAGCTCTTCTTCACATCCATATATCTATGTCCTGCCGATACTGGAATATCCAGGGCTCTTCCTCATCTTCTACCTCCTCCAGTGTCACCTTGCCCTTACTGGTATGTTGTGTTTCATCTGTTACTGTTGAAACCTGACTAGTAATGTTTGGTTGTTCCAGGTTATCATTGGGGACTTGCCTTGAGGGGGGTTCGTTATGATTGCCCCCCCACTTCTTCTCCTTGCGTTGTAAGCAGTTCATTCTGCAAAGTGATGAATCCAGGCCCACAAGGTATGTGTATTATGTCTCCATCATAATTGTGGTCTGCCCTGAACTGGGTTAGCAAAGGTTTCCTGAACAGGAATTCCCAAGCTCCTGCACTATCAAACACTTTGAATTCCCCTTGTGCTTCCACTCCCCCCAATGACAGTTGGCCCTTCCAACATGCACTGTTTGCCATATGCAGCCACTTGCACAATGGCATCCATCCTGTGAGTTTATCTCGGACTTGGTGATATGTTCCTTCTGACATGGCTGCAACCATAGCACCATCATCTAAAAAGCCTTTTACTGTCACCAACCCGCTTCATGGACAAATGGTACTGGTTTTGTGTTCTCCTCGCACACTGAATAAAGATCGACAATCTCGTATTCTGATGAAATGATTACATCAAGAACCTGGGTATGACTATTGGCAGTTCATGAGGGGCTTTCATTATCTCCCCTAGACAGTGCCTCTCCCTGCCTAGGGTCCTCTACCCCTTTTCACCTTGTGTCTTCCCAGGCCGTCTGATTGGCATTTACACAGACAGCCCTTCGCCATTTCCCTGCTCCCCGTTTCCATACATTCCTCCATATCCATATCCTCCATAATCATGTCCTCCATATTGTCCATACCCATAATCCACAAATGCCATTAAAATGCTGTTAGGGTCATTCTGCAGGTATGGTCCAAGCTTGTTGCTACACAGCTGCCTCCATGCCTTCTCCTTCTCGTTCAGGGTTCAGTTTTGACACTGGTCACCTTGGTGGCCACCTTTGCCACACTGGAAACACTCTCCTGTACAGACATTGGAGGTGCCAGGTTCAAGGGGATAAGGACGCTTGAATGTGACTAAGGTAACATTCCCTCCATGATGCTGAGCCCATTCCCCTTTCTGGGTATTATACACCTGCCGACCAGTCTCTGTGTTGGGGTGACATATCAGTGTTGTGATGTTCCAATGTAGGATGGATCATTGTGCCTCAGTGAGATGTACAATGTTCCGTTGAGGTAGTCCAAATCCTCCACCTCTCTGTCCATATCCAAAACCCTCCCGACCCTGAAATCCTCCATATCCTCCACCATATCCTCTCCTCAGACCACCATAGGCTGGGACATTGGCTCCAAGGTTGGCAGCCACAAAATGTCCAGTGAGCCCTCTCGTTGGTGTCTCTGGAGCCAGTCCCACTATACCCAAAATCCAATCATACTTCTCCATCAACTCCTTCTCCTTCTTCTCCTTCTGTGCCTCTTTCTCCTTTTCCTCCTGTAACTTCTTCACCTCCTTCTTGATGAACTCCACATCTGCTGCCTTGATCGCCTCCCAGAACAATGTCCAATTCTTCTGTGCTGATGGCACGAGGCCCTGTAGAATGCTGGGAAGGTTGTTCCAGACTAGGACGATGAGAAAATCACTGTCATGGATGCCGGTGTTACGGGCTAGCTCATCAAGCTTGTCTGCCAATTTGATGTGACTCCACACTTCGACTCCTCCCTTTTCGACTTTCTTTCCTAGATTCTCCTCCGGCATCTTGTGCTTCAATAGCTCTGTTACATAATCCCCTGCACTCTTCTTGACCTAGACTGGTTTTGGCCAGTGTTTCTCAAACTCTGCCACTAATTCTTTCCATGTAGTAGGCAGTGTTTCTCCCTCCATAACCTCCTCGTACCACACTTCTGCTGGACTGGATGGAAATAAAAGGTCCTCAAAGTCTTTGACGTGCTCCATGTCATCATTGATATGCAATAATTTTTGCTTAGCCTTCTTGATGAAGACATGTGGATTCTTGGAGGCATGGCTGTTGCCATAGAAGAGACTGAGTTCCTCCGTGGGCATGGCATGTCAGCCATGATTAAGATGTGGTCTGGGAGTTGGGTTTTCGGGAACAGGTGTAGGTGACATTGCCAGTGTATTATATGGGGGTAGGGGAAACAGACTGTTGTCACTTTCTGACAACGATGATATAGATGATTCAGAAGATGATATGACTGGTTGGGATTCTCTCCAGGTAACTGGAGTAAACCACAAGTCAAAGTCAGGAGTGGTTAGTGTAGTTGAGCTGTCTCTTGTAGTAGGGCTTGGGGAGCAAGAATTATCAAAGAATTGACCACAGTATAATGCCAGTGTGTGTGCAGGCCGTGTGGGTGATTTGGGATCTGGAACTAGCTCTAGGAATGTATAAGGAAACTGGGAACATGGACTGAAAACGTGGATGACATGTGGCTTTTGATGTACAGTTTCTGGTGGTTATGTTACGTAGAATTGTGTATGAAGCCTTGTGGGTAGCAAATCATGCTCTCATCACCAAGATAGAGACAGCCCAGAGGAGCTATCAAGGAACCGCAGTCTAACCCAGTAATGTCTTGTTCTGAGTCTCTCTACTATGTACAACCAGCTTGTCTACTACATGATCATGTGACTAATAAGGCCTAGGCCTACCCCTATCCCTACTACAACGGCATATTTGGCGAACTGCTTTGGACACACGAACATCAATTTTTGGACTGGTTCCAGTGGTTCCAGAAACTGGTTGGAGATGGCAAAAGTCAAGTTGTAAGTAATCGTTAATGATAAGGTGAAGAAAGATTGCTCACCTCTTTGCAGGCCAATTCTCCACTTTCAGACAGACTTCTTCTGTTGACGTTAGTGTTGTAAGCAGTCTGGCTTGACTCTGGCTAGCCATGGAGCCAAGCCACATTTGGAGCGAGCCAAACTGGTCTAATGGCTCTGACTCCATGTGGCTTGACTCTGACTTATTGTGAGCTTGAGTTGTCTTTCCTGCCACTTTTTTTACTGGTACAACCTGCCTTTCACTACCAGTTTTTTTCGCTCTACATCATCACTACCCTTGTGCAAGATAAGAAAGCTAAAGAAACAAAGCAACAGGGAGTATTAGCAACATGTCAGAAAAGATTTCTGCAGGATTTTCATTTCAGTTCAATTCATCAGCTAGATTCTGACATGTTTGCTCATATGTACTCCCTAATATATACTTAGACTGACTGTGTTAGTAATTCTGAATGTGCTGAATAGAAAGAATCAGACTGCGTCACTGTCCTTTAGCTCATCAGCTGTTGCAATAGCAGCACCAGACCCTTACTCAGCATCCCAGAGAAGGGCCATTGAAGAAGAACAGTGAGCAGTCTGTGTTTGCTTTGGAGGAAAGACAAGATGACAATGTAACCACATGGTTGCAATCTGAAAATGACGCTAATAGGTGGTTTTTGTAATTAAGTGCTAGGAACTACACCCAAACACAAAACCATATACAAATGTAAATGAGACGAGTGTTCCAAGTAGTCAGAGTACTCAAACTCCCAGTTTCCTTGTACTATAAGTACTTTTGATCAGGGTTTTTCAATGAAGTTAGTGGTTAGCACACAGCACAATAAACACAAGTTTAACACCAAGGGGATCAACAAGTCCCAAAATCAAACACTCATAGGCCACAGTTGCCTTACAATCAACACTTAATAGACCGAAAGGTCAACACAAAGATCACAGTTATAACCACAAAAATGTTCAATTTAAAAACTCTATTATCTCCAACACAATGTTTATACTCGTAGAGAGTGCAGTTAAGTTTGTTTAGAAGCTTTAGTCTGTGTTTCACATCCTCTACTATTGCTAGCGAGATCTGATACTCTACAGTACGTGGCTTGGGTAGCTACTCGTAATATCTGGTCCTTTTATACTACTCGCAGCTACAACTATACAGTTACCTATTTCTTTTTGAGGTCTGCTAAAAGGTACATAGAGAAAATATAAAACAAATCAAAAAGTCTGCTAGCGAGTTCTACCTATTTCCTCGTAAGTAAAGACTTGCTTATTAGGGTATACAGAAACTGTTCAATATTATCTAAATATTCATAGGAACTTTCTTCAGTTCCCTTTGTAAGCCGTCTGGTGTTTTTGTGTACCGTCCTGGTTAGCGAGCATCGCATCTATGACTCAGAACGCTCCACTTATGACCGCTAGGCCCTTCATACACATCCTTACGCTAGGGGCATAGGGTTTTCTCGTAGTTTCTTTATTCCGTTCAGTTTTCCTTTCCCTTTTCTCTGATCTTGCTTTATTTGCATTCTATGTATTGCCAGCAGTCTACTACTGAGTCCTACATACAAGTCCAGCTCTTCTGCAGTCCCATTTGCATACTTATTCCTCCTTCAATGCTTTCAGTGCCTAGCTAGACGATTACTGACAGATTTATCCTTATCTGGAAATAATGTTACCCATTTGGGTTGTATTCCGATCATTCGGATGTACTGTGACTTAGCACTTCTGTCCCCCATATCTTTGTGTAGAGACGTCTGTTCACTATCCCCTCTGTACCAATGGATAGCTGAACTCTCTGGGATCCTGTACATATATACTTTGTCCTACTTTTGCCCACATGTACCTTTTACAGATACTTAAGATTCCCTCGAAGCTGTCTTAGTACTACGGGATTTACCGATACATAGATCTAGACCTAGTGTGATTGTCTGCATGTCCAATCTTACCTTTCAGCTGAGGATTGTGCTGCTTATGCATTCCTATGCCCACAAATAGGGGCTACCTCACACTTCACTGTCCCTTTGGATCACACTAGCGGTACTAGTCATTATAATAGGATTCGAAAGCCTTTATAGACTATCTTTATCATTTGGTGGGTCTGCTATTATAACTCCCAACTTGTCCATATCTATCATAGTACTTAGAATGAGTTGTTTCTCCATTCATAAGCACATAATATTATTGTACCGTTGTTTTCTTAGTCCTGCTAGGTATTAACTAGCAGTTCAGGGCTCACCCTAGTCCTCTTATTCCCTTAACAGAACGTCAATACTGATATTATGAACCAAAATACAAGTATGTATACTGCAATTTTGTACAGCAGCTAAAGCCAGAGCCAGTCAAAGAAAAACAACTCCAGAGCTGAGCTGGAGCCATTGCAATAGAGCTGCTTCAAGCCAAGTCAGAGCAGACCATAGTTGAACCATTACAACACTAGTTGACATAGCTGTAACAAGGCCAATGTTAGCCAATTTGCTGAACCCTGTGGAAGAAACAGCTTGGGAAGACATCATTGACAGGTTCTGTCATGAAGACATACCTTCAGTCAAGCTGCCTACTGACAGTATTGTTGTAGAAATGGATGTTGCACTGCTGGATGAGCTCTTGGACCATTCTGTTGAAGATATTGTTGCTGGCTCATGCAACCCAGAAACAAAAACAAGTGTATTGGACTCACCTATGATTTCCAATGGCGGCATTGAGGATAACTCCAATCATACACCAGCTATCAGTGGCCCTATTAGTGTCAGTACAGCACCAAGCCCTACTCCTATCAACGTCTCCCCAGCACCCAGTAATCCTAACACAACTGCCTGTGATGAGATGCAAACCAGAATGTCTCAGAATAGCCAACAGCAGAACCATTGTTGTAACCATTGTCAACAGATGCACTGGGTGTCCCAGTGCAGGAGATATAGACCTTTCTCCCACTGCATTTAATCAAATTGCAGATCCGAGTGTTGGAAGGATTCATGGAGTTCAGTGGGATTTTATTTAAAGAGTCTCAAAGGAGTCTTTAATCAAAGTTGAGGATGAATCATAGATGCGAGGATCCAAGTAGATTGTTGAGTATGCAAGAGTTTGGATTTTTGGTTTTGGTTTTTTTGGAGTGTTATCTGGGTTTGGGTTTAGAGGGAGTAATATGTCATTGTCTCTTTGGGCTCATGGTTGGTTTAGAGGGAAATCTGTAGCAAAATCTGCACATCCTGGAATTGATACAGCTTCAAGTACAGTATGAGTACACATTTCTTGTCGACCTAGATCAAATAGGTATCTACATATATACTGGAGTTTGTGTTTGTGATATAAAAAAAGGTTGCAATTTGATCATTGGGGGTACCGCGGATCGAACGCGGGACCTTCAGAAAGCACTGATTATGTAACACTTCAGTCTGCTGCTCTCCCAGCTGAGCTATACCCCCGACAAAAGGACAGAAGAGTGGATGAGAGTGGAATTGGAATTGGAATTGGAATTGGAATAGGGGCAAGTAGGGTACAACTACTAATCTACAGTCGGCAGTTAATCATTTAGGTTTACTCGGATTGAGCGAAACATCCGACCCGGTTATTCGGAGCGCCCATTGCGCGCCCAAAATTCGCAAATGACTCGGTTTCCAACACACGTTTCCTTCTTGCTCTTCTACCACCACCACCTCCTACCCGTTTCCAAAACTCCATTTCATGACCTCAAATATCGAAAACCCAATCAACAACGACTCAGACATTCGAGGCCGCGCAGCTCTAGCCCTGTCCTCTCTCTCACCTTCCCAACTCACCTTTCTGCAAAATCTACCCAAGGCAGAGTTACACGCGCATCTCAATGGATGTATACCTCTCAAGACGATAAAAGAGTTGGTGGACGAGTATGTTATGGAGGTGGATAATGACGCGTCCGTGTTCACTACTACTCCCTCTGGGTCTGGGTCGGCTTCGGAACCTACGACTACACCTCGTCCTCCCAAACACCCCCTCACCAAAACCGAAATCCTGTCCGGTTACTCCCTTCTCGAGAAATTTGACTCTGAATTAGACGATATCCATGCGTTCTTTGCACCGTTTGCTATCATCTACGCGTTAACCAATACGAAGGGACGGTTGAGGAAGGCGACGAGGGCTGTTTTGGAGGGGTTTTTAGGGAGTGCCGATGGGAACGATGATAGGGATAGCAACAGCAACATCAGTATGACGCCTCCTCAAGCCGCATACCTAGAACTCCGCACCACACCCCGTACCACCTCTGACATGTCCCGCCTCGAATACCTCGAAACTGTGTTGGATGAGGTAGAGAGATATCCGAAGGACAGAATGGGTGGGTTGATTGTTAGTTTGGATAGAAAGATGACTCTGGATGTTGTTAGGGAGGTGGTAGATTTGGCTGTTGGGTTGAAGACTGGGAAGAGGAGAGTGATTGGGTTGGATTTGTGTGGGGATCCGTTGGTGAGTTGTCCTGAGTTTTTTTCTTTATTCTTCTCTGTTTCTTCCTTCTCTGTTTCGTCCTACTACTCTACGTATCCTCCCCTCGTTCCTCGTTCTCTCTTTCACTATTCCCTTCTTCACTCTACTTTTCGTCTTTCCTTCCCTCTCACCAACCCAGCCCACTAACACGTCCATCTGTACATCTGTACATCTCGGTTTCACCTTGCACAGGCAGGCAACATGTACTCACCCCTCCTCACTCAATGTTTCCAAGACGCGAGGAATGCGGGGTTGGGTATTACATTGCATATTGCAGAGGTGGGTCACGGTGTCTTACTTAGTCTGAGTCTGTCGTTCCTCTACTGAACATCACTCCAAACACAAAACACATTAAAAACAGACCGCCCAAAACCCATCCCCCGAATCAATCCACCTTCTTCGTGCGTTTATACCTGATAGATTGGGGCATGCGACGTTTTTGGATGAAGAAGCTAGAGAGGTTGTTTTTGATGGAAATGGGCATGGGCACGAAGAGGGGAAGAGGAAGATCGGTGTAGAGGTTTGTTTAAGTTCGAATTTGATGTACGTGTTCCTTTCTATTAGTATTCCCTTACGCTGACATCGGTTTCGGTTTTCTGTTTTCGTGGTTGATTCTAATTTGTTGGATTGAACAGATGCAAAACAGTCCCGACCTTGGAAGACCACCATATTCGGTATTATTTAGAGAGGGATCATCCGATTGCTATATGCGTGAGTGTTTCTTTCAACGCAACGGAACGCAACTCACCCATGCACGTATTGACGTATTGACGTATTGTCAAACAGACAGACGACACCCTCCCCTTCCGAACCTCTCTCTTGGCAGAGTACGCCCTGTTACTTGCTTCAGCACCGTGGGGGTTGGGGATGAGTGAGGGGGAGGTTGAGAGGGTTGCGAGGGGGGGTTGGGGGATGAGGTTTTTGTGATTTTACTATGAAGTTTTTTTGGGGGATGGGGTTTTTGTGATGAGGTTTGGGGGGGAGGGGGAATGGGGAATATGTAGAGGGGGGGGTGATGGAGATGGTATACTCCACTCATTCATTCATTCGTGCTGTACAATTTCTAGAAGGTGTTTTGTTTAGTAGATTTAGAATCAGGATGGTTGTATAGAAGCAGTATAGTACTTGAAACTAGACGTACTTAGACTTGTCTGTTCGTGTACCATGTACTTATTAGAAACCTACCCCAACTCCAATAAATAGTAATCCCCACTCTTTTTGCCATAAACCTTGGCTACATAAATGCACACGGGTAACGGAAGCAACACGGAAGCAGACCATAGCCACGGAGGCTTTTCTCAACGATCAGTGGTAATGTAACCCGTCAATTTCAAATTCCTCCGCTATCTTGGTCAAGCGTTCGCGATAAAACCACTTTACATGATGCATCCAAGTATCGGGGGTATAGCTCAGCTGGGAGAGCAGCAGACTGAAGTTCCAAAGGGGATATGACATAACTGAATTCTGAAGGTCCCGCGTTCGATCCGCGGTACCCCCACTCAGCTAGTCAAGCCTTTTCTACTTTTTATTTTTTTTTGCCAAACTGAAACTCTCGCCCTGTAGGACCTCAGTCTGCTGCTCTCCCAGGGGCCACCTGAGCAGTGAGCTATACCCCTTGTACAGTCTACAATCTTTACAAACTCGCTAGAGCTTGAGAGGAAGAAACTAGAGCAAAATTGAAGTAGGGCAAAGGGAATTTGAAATTTAAATACATAGGGGTGCTACCGCCTATCGGGGCGTCGGGATGCTTGGTTTGGAATTTGAACTTTGAAATTGGAAATTCCAAAGGAAAAGGAAAAGCTTTCGTTCGGCAAGAAACCGAGTCAGAGTGTCGTCTGTGTCCACGGTCACTGTCACCTTGCCTCACCTTGCTCGCTTTTACCACCACCACTACGTACTGCTACATCTCCCAGGGGAGTCATCTTCTCGTCGCGTAGAATTCCAGTGTTTTTGCACATGTGATTTTGAAGGTGTACCGTGTCGGGCAGGGGTAAGTAAAGTATAACTCAGCCACTAGTAGTAGAGCAACAGATATCCAGTGAAGGTACTATAAAAACGTACCATGGTTCATTCATTCTTCACCCTACTATACTAATATACTTAAACCGGAACCAAGCTTAGAGCCAAAGGAACTACTTATCTGAGATCTCGTTGGTTTGGACAACGCCCAGGCTTACACTGACATCAACATCAACTCGAACGACCAATTAGTAGCCAATTGGTGGCCACTTGGTTTAACTACTTGGTGGTACGTACTACTAGACTAAGTTAGGGAACAGTACAGGGATCCCGCGGGTAAAAATTTCTGACCCGTCCCCGTACCCGCCAAAGCCCATCCTCGCCTTCACGGGTCAAGGGTAGCGGCGGGGCTGACGGGTCAGAAGCAAAAGCCGCGGGTAAGGGGCACTGATGGGGGGATTGTACAACGAATATAGATACCTTAAAGTGTCCTTGAGTTTTTTAAATTTGCAGCCTTGACAGTGATCTTCTTGGCTTTCAAAGCTTTCGAGGTGGTTGTATTGGCTTGTGTCTTAAGTGGCTGAGCGAGTATAACTGTCAGATCAAAGATTGTATTGACATGCGCTGGTACCGCCGTACCGGTGGCGGCGGTATTTCCTTTTTTGATGGAATAGTTAACTCAATAGGGTCTTCGCCATTGGCTCTGGCCCTCGCAATGGACTTGCGTTTCTTCTCTATCCGATTGCAGAACGGGGCTTAAATCAGTCAGGTATTTTTGAAGTGCATCATGATTTCCACCTCATACTGTTAAATTGTGCATAGCCATATCTCAGGCAGCATCGCGGTTGACTGCGGAGCTCAAGCCAGACGTTTATAAGGTGTCCAGCTTCTTTGATATAATCTGAATTCTCAGAAGGCTCGGCCTTGCCGCTTGCGACCATCCTTCTTAATCATCCTACTAGTACCCAATTGCAGAAGAGGGCATAAAATTAGTCAGGTACCTTTGGAGTCCATCATGTTTCAATCATATTGTTCATTTGTGCACAGCTATAGGTACCTCAAAGCAGCGCTTGGCCTTGCCGCTTGCGACCATCCCCTTCAGTGATCCTACTAGTATCCAATTGCAGAACAGGGCACAAAATTAGTCAGGTACCTTTGGAGTCCATCATGTTTCAATCATATTGTTCATTTGTGCACAGCCTAAAGTACCTCACAGCAGCGTCGTGGTTGAGAAGTCAGACATTTATAAGGTGTCCAGCTTCTGTGGACACTGTTGATCTGCTCCCTTGGTATGGCCAGCAACATCACTACTCCTAACCTTGGCCCTACACTGGGTGCCTTTGAATTGGGAGTCTTATTCTCTACCCTCCTTTACGGATCAGTCTTGGTCCAAGGCATCTATTATTTTCAAAATCAATTTAAAGACCATGCTTTTCTTAAAATGATGGTAAGTGGAGTACATTTTCAGCCCTTCCATCTAACTATCTAAATCATCCAATCAATCTGCTGAAATTTTCACTAATTATAAATTGCCATTCTTATTAGGTTGTTTTTGTTCTGTAAGTTTCTGGCACTTATTCTGGATTCCTACTCATATGATTGTGTCTGTGTGACTTCCTCTTAGCCTTCTTGAAACACTTCACAGTGGCCTGCTCTGGGCTGGTTTATATCTAAACACCATCAAGGGCTTTGCAGACCTTGAAGCAGTTGACAATATTAATTGGACTATTGGCCTTGCTGTCCCCATTGCAGGCATTGTTGTTTTGTGTGTCCAGGTGGGTTTTCAATTTTTTGTTTTTCCATTAGAAATTCTATTAATGTACCTAATGATCAAACCAATTATACTTATCTAACTGCTTATCAATTTTTCCTAAAAAGGGATTTTTTGCCTACAGAGTATATATCCTCTCTTCCAAACAAAGTCTAGGCCGATGCTACTTTTCTATTTGCATCCTTGCTCTGGTTTTTAGACTAGCACTGGGTATTGCCTGTGCAGTAACAACCCGTTCATTCAAATTCTCAGCATATACCATTGACTTTCGGTGGTTGTTAATAATGGTAATGACAAGTGGTGCCGTAGTTGACATGGCAAACACTGCTGCCCTTATTCTCTGTTTGAAAAAGGGATGGACGCCCCAGTATGAGTAGGTTACTGTCATTATGCACCCCCTTTTATTCTTATGATTCATTCACAGTACTCAACGCATTATTGACAAGCTCATTTTCTGGACAATTGGTTGGCCTGTTTCTTCATTCAATTTATATCAGAGTTACTCATCTTTAGTTTCTTGTTTTTTTAGAAACTGGTTTGATCACTGGGTATGCTTAATATTCTTTGCCAGCACGTGAATATTTCTCATCTTGTGCGCTCAGTCTATGTGGCATAGTAGTAGTGCCTTTAGTGAGCAAGCCCCCTTCTTTGAAATTAATAGGATGGCAGACTTATCCTTGCTTGGCCAGGTAGTGACAATGAATGCAAACTGTAAGTACTCGGTATCAAATTATGGCTTGAATTGATTTATTGAATACTCACATTTAGTGGTTTTTCTTTTCTTTCATTTCCAAACCGCAAAATGTAAGTGGTGCCACGTACACTGATTGATGTTCCAACTTCTAATGTGATGTATAGTGTATTCAAATTCTCTCCTTGCTTCGTGCGTTCCATTTTTTGATCTACTTCATTTGCCTTACATCTGATATTTTTCTTGGCTTGATTCCATATTAGATTGAACCGGAGGACTTTGCTGCACAATATTCATGATCATGAGAAACCCTCTTTGAATTCAATTCAGGTAAGTCACTGGAGTTTTGAAGTTATAATTTTATTCATTTATTCTTTATATGTATCATGACAGGGGCATATACAATTCCGAGTTTCTGTTGATACCGTTACAGTACCAGTACAAAGCCATCTTTAATCCCATAGAAGAGTCTGCAAAAATAGATGAAGAATGTTTCTACTACTCAGGAACTTGTCAGGAATAAATTCATGCAAGTGTCCTCGACTTCTCTATGTGCGTCAGGACCTTGCTCGTCGACTCTAGTGTTTGGAGAGAATTCTATCCGACTAGGCCTGTGGGTAGCTTTCTGCGTATGTCAATGAATCTTATTTTGAGCACCGTGATACCGACTAACGGCACTGAAGGACACGTGGGATTTTAACATCTCATCTCTCAATCACTAGGGAAAGGTTGGGGAAAGGTGCCACTGCTTCGCATGGCCAATTACGAGGTCCCTTTCTTCAAGTTTTTCATACAACAGTTATTTACAACATACAGTTTATCATCGATCAATATTCAATGATCATCATACCTATGGTTTGAGAACGAGATAAATGAAAGCAACTTGATGCGCAGAAGATTAGCTGTATCATACGTTTCAAAGTGGTAACTCTGGCTAGGCGCATCTACTACTTTGTGTCAACTGCTGAACTATCTTATACAATTAAGTTTGTTGCTATCTAATCTTTCTACAACCATGCACGCAGTCATGTTAGGAGATTCAGCGTCATCAAGCGTATGCGAACTAGATAAGGAATAGGATATATGCACTCTGAGCTCAACCGAAGCAGTCCCGCCTGCCAAACAGTACCCCGATAACGGGTGACTCACCAATCCAGGTATGGTGCCATAGGAATATCATTCCAAGTATCTGATGAGCAGCAATTTTGTAGAAAGGTAGATAGCCGCCAACTTAATTGTATGAGATAGTTCAGCAGTACCATGATAACTTGTGACTTAACAGATTTTCCAAAGCAGCTTTTGCTCGCCGGGCCTACTCTATATGGGACCGATTTGAGGCCTATATTCCATATGGAGTATTCCCGGGGCCGAGCAAAAATCCGTCATTTAAGTTTAGATTTTTTCCATGCTCCAAATATGCATCGCCGTTCGCGGTGGAGGGAAATGTCGGCCATCGCTGCGCGTGGCACGATAACGAGGCCCAAAATAAGGGAACGGCATATCGGCACAGTATGGAATTTGCCGACTGAATGGAGAAGCTAGCCAAACGTCAGGTTGTAAGAACGAGTCCCTTAAAAGGGCCTCGTTAATCATGAATGTTGACGGTAACGGGGCAAAGGGAGGAGACAAGGGGAGCTGGCTCACTCGAGAGCAATGATGGTCAACGATGGCATTAGCCAGGGATCAGACATCGGTGTGAGAGGTGTGTGCCCGAACATGAGAAATAGTTGGTGAAGAATTAAAGGAAATCAAGAGAGCATAAATCCAACGATACAACAAAGGAGCAGATAAACTGGACCATGTAGAATGTGAAGAGGGATGAATTGACGCGTTAAGGAAACGAACGGCATTAAGATGATCTGTAAGTAAAGTAAAATGAAGCGAAGAGCGGTCAGAAATGTATGATAAGGTTGCAAATATCAAAGTATACAATTCTCCGTGGAGAATACCATATGGATGTTGCGAAGGGCAAGAAAAGACAATGGAGCGCGATTCAAGAAAAGGGGTAACTGAGGACTCATAGAAGCATCAGAAGCGAAAGGTACATCAGCATGGAAACGAGAAAGGGGTAAAACAAGCTGACATGTATGATAGTGGGGTATGGCCGCTAGCGGCAAGGGCCGAACCTTGTTTTGGGTATTCAAGTCAATGGTATTGGTTGGTACTTAAGAGTACAGAGAGCCAGCAATGGGAAAGCACGGAAATATAACTGGGGGGTATGGCCGCAAGCGGCAGCTACCGAACCTTTTCTTGTTCGCTCGAGACAAAGTTTATAATTATTATGTAGAAGTCCGCTGTCTATGTACTTCAAGAGTGTATTAAGTAGAAGTCGTAGTTGTGGAGGTAGACGCAGCTCCACCCATTTTGCGTTTCTTATTCGGAGAGTCCGTGATAGTTCCATCCTTTCCCATGAAGACAGCCTTGCGCTTTACTACTTGTTTTACGGGGCTCAATGCAATAGACAAGTCCTTTTGAATACACGCATCAGTACGTTGACGAATGCAACGTCTTCACGGCATGGATAATTGATCAATGCTCACCTTCCCTGCAACCTTGATAGACAACAATCGAAATTCCCAATGGATCTTCCGCTTAAACCCATAGGCTGGAAAGGGGACCATGAGAAGGAAGCCAGGGGAAGTCTTACCTGCCAAGGAGTTACGAAGACTTAGAGATCTGTGTGTTTACTGAGAAGATCTGTCAGTGGTCCAGCATCGATATCATTGGTCCGACGATGCAGTAGGGTACGAAAAACGTCTAGTATCCCAGTATTTCTCAACAGAAAGTCACAATTTTGGGTGTTATAAAGCTGGCGCCGCCCCCCTCAGACGTTAGTACTGCTAGAGCCTAGTAGACCTGTTCTGAGAATTTCCGAAAAATTCGGTCGGGTTCGGAAATAGTCGGCGTTGATTTTCAACTTGATCAGGCCAGTATTTTCGGAATGGATATATTTGGGTGAGATCACAGAGGAGATACTGCAGTACTTGAAAAAAATTTGTTTCGTGAATCGTTCCTCTCTGAGACTCTTTTGAGCCTCTTCTTGACTTCCTCCGCTAGTTCAAGCGACAGATGGATCCTTCTATAAAGAAATATAGGCTGGCTCAGAGGGGTAAAAACATGAAGCAGGCAATGGGTGGGAACGAATTCGAAAGCAGAGAAGGGTCCGGTAAAACTAGAAGCCGGTTCAGGAATGATATATTTGGGTGGGCACTAATGTATATGGAGGTCGTGGGGATAGGACAGAACGAGTTGCCTGTGAGTCAAACCTAAATATTCGGCAATAAGCAGGTTTTCAGTACGAACACGATGACGATCACTTGGAACAGTCAATTTATGGTCTCCATGTACTATGTCAGAACTTTCCCAAAGCCGTAATAACATGTCGTAATGACTTTCTTCATCTCAATTACAGTGTTATTGATCTATTATATCGCTATTTGCAAGGTATCGCCCTGATTATTAGATTCATTTTGAAGGTTCATGTAAGAGCTTCTCGAAGAGTCCATTTGCGAGCAGTAAGGTAACGGCCAGGAGGGTGTCATTTCCATGCTCCCAACCCCAACCCTTAATCCTACCGGTTCAACTCAGGAAGAAGTTGTCCTCCCACTTGTCCGTGTACTCCTCGTGTCTCACAAAAGGTCCTCCAGTAGACTATGCAGAGTGATCATAAATATGCAGCACAGTTTTGAGTCCAGCATCCTGCGAATAGGGATATAACGGGTCAATAACACTGTTATTAAGATGAAGAAAATCATTACGACATGTTATTACGGCTTTCGGAAAGTTACGACATAAGCAATACACACATTGGCAGACGATCAAGAGGACGAGCAAGCGCAAGTAATGACCAAGAGCAGTAGTAAGGCAAGATTTGATAGGGGACAGGGGCTCACCCTGCATAGTTACGCCATTAACAATAAAATTCTCCGTTCGTCCGTAAGCCGTGTTCAAAGTGTATGATACTTGGGATTGAAAAGACTTGTCAAGGTCAACGAGTGACTGGGGTAGTCCGAATGCTGTTATAGCTTCATAGAATCCTTCTGGTTTCAGCATGTCAAAGCCTTTCTGCTGGTCCCGTTGAAGGACAAATAACGGTTGCTTTGCCCGAACAGCCTAGGACTGAAGCTGCGCCGAGCAGGAGAAAATATCACGACCCTGTACACCCGGTTGTGTCGCAATCTGTGTTGGAGGTAGTATGATGCCGTGTGTGGTGTAATAGGAACCCAGGTAAAAGTTTTGCCAACGCCACAACAGTTTCGGAACGAATTTCTCGAACCTCTCTTGTGAAATACAGAGAGAATGGAAGGTTTGATACAGTCAGAAGCATGCGAATTTCCAATGATATAGTCCACGAGGGACTGAAAATTGAAAGGGCGTCATCATGAAGAGGTTTGAGCCACCACTTCTCCCAATCATCAGGCGGCATCAGGACCATGTACAGGGCGAGGATTTCCACAACATGAGTCTAACATTGTCTAAGGACATCAATCTTGGCCAAAGGAAAGGATCTTGCTAAGTATGAGAACGAATAGCAAGAACTGAATCTATTACTACGGTGATTTCGGGGTTATGGATATTCATTCAAGGTTGCGTTCCTGAATCCTGAATGTTGAATTCTTCTCAGTGCCAATGTTCTGCGAATTCGAGCGAGTATAAAAAAGCTCGAACTCTGTGTCTATCCTTCAGCTTCAGCTACTCAGCATATTCCCTTCTCTGCTAGACACTCGAATTTCAACATGTTCGCCAAGCTCACTCAACTCGCTGCCACTACAGTTGCTGTTCTCGCCATGTCGATGACTGCGTCGGCTGCGCCTGCTACTACACAGACCCTTGCTCGTCGTAACGTCGGTGACGGTGTGTATATTCGTCCCTTTCTTCAGACTTTATTTCGATCGTGCCGTGCTTCAAGCCTGTTTATCATCTTCCAACTCTGATTCTCTGACTGACTCTTGATTTTCTATCACCTCTTTCTACCACATCCTTCTTGAATCATTAACCGTGACTACTAGCCACGTTCTTCCACCCCGGCCTCGGCGCTTGTGGCTTTTTCAACACTAACGCGAACATGATCACTGCGGTTTCTGCTTCTTTCTTTGATAACTTCTCGTGAGTAGCCTGATGCATTGTTTCCTTATTTGAATTCGTATGCTAATGCCTTATGCTCCCGATCATAGTGGTGCCACTCCCAACCCCAATCTGTAAGTCCCAGTTTGATGACCCTGCTTGCATCCTTCTTGTCCTTCTTACGAATAATTACGCCACCGCGGCTGCCCCACGTGTCCTTCAGTAACCCGATCTGTGGCCGACCGATTAGTGTATCCGGTAAGTCCACATTGTCTTTCCTCTCCAAGTCTCAATCAACTCAACTTGATATCCTAATCGTATCAATAGCCAAAGGCAAAACCATCATCGTAACCGTCGTCGACAGATGCGCTGGGTGCCCCGGCGCAGGAGATCTAGACCTTTCTCCTGCTGCGTTTGATCAACTTGCGGATCCGAGTGTTGGAAGAATTCATGGGGTCCAGTGGAGTTTTATTTAAAGAGTCTCAAAGGAGTCTTGAATCAAAGTTGAAGATGGAGCATGAAACGTGGATGTGAGGAGTTGATTATTGACTATGGTGAGGGGGAGGTTGAGAGGGCTGCGAGGGGAGTTGATGAGGCTTGGGGCAAAGGTCGAGGAAGGGGGAGAGAAGTGGAAGACGTGGAAGATGTGCTGTATACCCCACTCACTCACTCATCCACGCTGTAAAATTTCCAAAAAGGTAAAATCGTTGTAGACCACTCTAGTAGTGCTGGCGCTCAATTTTCAGTAAAACTAAACGTAGATGTACTTTGTACTTCGTACATAGTAGACTTCTTTTTTTTTTAAAAATCAATTTTATTGTGCTTCAGAGACTACCCTACGGTTTACATCTACCTGTCATTCTTCTCGCCCCAGGCTTGAGATCCAACTAGCCCTGCAGACGGATCTAAATCCCCCTGTAGTCCGACCTCACCAGGATCGTTTAGTCGGCCACCCGCCGTGAGTGTACTATGTATGTACTAGAAACCAACACCTACCCTGACTTCCAATGTTCATGTAGGGCACGACTCGTACGCACGAAGACTGTAGAAGCGAAGGGCAGAAACTACATATGGGAGCAGAAAGTGTGGAAAACTCGGACCGGCGGTTGGCATTGTGGCAATGGCAAGGACTTGGCCTTGGGAGCTGGCCTCGCATCTGTCCCAGAGCTTGGTCTCGCTGACTCGCTCCGAGTCATCATCATCCCTGTCCTTAGGACTGTTGCAGGACTCTCTCTGATGGTATGCCAAAGTTGGATCCTTTCACGTTTCATTTCAGTCATCGTCGTCTGATTCACATTCTTCTAGATGATTTACTAGCGACATTTGCCATTATGCTGATGTACAAATGAGAGTACTAAAGGGCACAGAGTGACTCTACGGGTTTTCCTTTGATTACCACAGGCAAATCTATAAACTTTCGAATAAGTAGTACCTTTTCAGATCGACTCTTGAGATAAATAAAACCTCTTCTGCCCGCTCCGCTCCAAGAAGCGTATGATCCACACAAGCATATTTTCGCTGCGAGATACTTGATCCCAAGGCTGCCCAGGAGCTATCTCTTTCCGAGCTTCTTCGAGCGTTACTATTTCGGATCGTGATGAAATACAGTCAAAGAAATAAACGTGCACGAGGGGCTGGTTTTTGGATAGGAAGGATGGGAAGCACGATAGAGTCTGTCATTCTGGACAGCCTGGTCCAGGTTTTGAGAAATAGTCACGCTGGCAATGAATTCCATGTAACTGTCATGCAGCCAATCCATAAGAGGGATGCCCTGGGCTGGTTAACAGATGATCATGATGCAGTTAGTGGAATGAGAGGAAAGGCCGGTAAGGCACTGGCCAGGAAAGATACAACGCACCATTTCGCTCTTGAGTGATTTTTCGACATTCGTCACGGTGGTTCCGCCAGTTATGTTTCTGGCATCCTCTGCTACAAAAACAGGCATATAGGCACCTTGAACAGCGGTAGAAGACTCCTTGATTGGAAGATTGACAGTGAGGGCACTGGACGAAGAGAAATCGTAACAAACCAGGTGAAGTTGAGGCAAGCAGTAGTATAGAACGTACTACGTACCTGCTCAGAACGGAGCCACTCCTTCCTTGCACGTCTAAGGGCATGACGTTCCGCCGCGGTCCTCTTCAAATTATTCCACAGCGACCTGATAAGAAAAGAAGCGTCCTCCAGGAAGCACTCGTCGGACCCCTCATTCTCAATCTTCTCCATAGACTGATACAGGATCTTCTGGACTGATAAATAGTTGCCGTATGCACCCAGATTCTCCATCAGCTCGAAATATGGTTTATGAAACTCCTCTACCTCCGAGTCCTCCAGAGATTCCGGAACATTCACAAAGAGATACGGGACAGCCTGCAATAGGGAGAGGAGGAAACGATTCCTGAGCAGGTCGACAACGATGTAATGACCACAGCTGAAAATCATTTCGTTGAGATGACGAAGTGACTGCGAACCAAGTCGGATAATCCTATCTTCGTCTTCGTACGTCATACGAGCAGGGGAACGAGATACAAGTTTCCTGAAAATGGCTGTGACCCAATGGATTGATCGCTGATACATAAAGACGAGACGAAATTTGGGTGAGAACATAGCAAAGGTCTCCAGGTATCCCAACACCGACGCAATTTTTTCGTATTCCACCTTGCGACCTCGGGCACAAGTGATGAGGCCTTGTGTAACCACCCAAGAGAACCCACAATCAATACGGTCAAAAGCGTCCTCGAGAATAGGTTGCATTTCGGAAGGAGGCCTACACCTGCTGGCTTGGAGGGCGTTAAACGTAAGCTGGTAGTACGTGACGAGTTCAAAATCAAAAATGTCGATTCTAGCAGCACGGACCCATAAGTCGACTACGCATTTTACGACACCAGACGTCTCGAATATTTGGTCCAAGATACCGAGTGGAGGCCGTGTAAGTGCAGCTAGAAGCCTAGCTGTTGTCCTACTGATGTCGCCTTCCAACGGCTCCTCGTCGTCTGCGTGAGCTGAAGATGTTTGAAGGTAGGCGTCGGTAAAGTGAGAGATCCATAACCACATCCGGGGCCAATATTGACGCAGAAAAGGCTGCATTTTCGGCGAAGGTGAAGTCCGTTCTGCCAGCTGAAGAGCGCCCTTCCCGATACCGGATAGCGCAGCAATAGCCAGTAAATGTGACTCCGTGGGGCCTTGCTTCAAATAAGAAGTTCCTGGTGTCTTCAACGGGAGATGCTGCATGTAGATGGGTAGGGCTTCGAGGTAGAAACTAGGGTTCGACGAAGCCAAGTCTCCTAATTGGTGGAGGGCATTTAGATTCCCTTTTTTGGAGCGACCTTTGAGGAGCTAGAACCATTTCAGTAAGTGCACAGACGAATCTATCATCAAGGACTATTTCACCTTGAACTTCGCTTCAGAGGACATTGAAGAGTAGCTCACAAGCCTAAGAGCCTGGAAAGGGGCGAGGTGGATGCGGTCAGACCAGAAATGCAAACATGTGACCTGTTACGACGTCGACCTTTCCTCGAATACCTGCTTGACAAATGCTGGAGATACCTACGGAAATGATTGCCGAGAAAATAATCGACATACCGAACAACTTCAGCATGTTTGGAAATTGGAATTGGGTAGTGTTGTGAGATCTGCATTCTGGTGTGTTTGCATTCGGTTTTGCCTGTATGATGAGTTCCTTTACTAACCTGCAACTTGGGAAAGGTGCCACGCGAAGTTACGAGGCCCATTTCTTTCGTATCTTGAGACGGTGTTGGATGAGGTGGAGAGGTATCCAAAGGAGAGGACGGATGGGCTGATTGTTAGTTTGGATCGGAAGATGAGTGTGGATGTGGTTAGGAAGGTGGTGGATTTGGCTGTTGAGTTGATGACTGGGCCCGAGAAGAGGAGAGTGATAGGGTTGGATTTGTGTGGGGATCCGTCGGTGAGTTTTCGTACTCCCTTAGAAACCTTTTCTTCTCCCCGCCTCCGAGTCTGTTTCGTTATCCTTCTCTGTTTCGTCCTCTGTCCCGTCTCTTACCCGCTACGATGTCTCACCCTCTTCTTTACAGGCAGGCGACATGTACTTACTCCTCCTTACTCAATGTTTTCAAGATGCGAGGAATGCGGGACTGGGGATTACATTGCAGATTGCAGAGGTGGGTCCCTCGTGTCTATGTCCCTTCGCTTCCTTTCCTTTCCCTCCCTCAGCTTCCTTGGCTTTGGCTTTCTTCCCCTTCTCCTCGCATTCGCCTTTGCCGTTTGCTCGCTTTCATCTTTTTTTTTTTTTTTCATCGATCGGCGGGGAGACGTACCCGGCCTATCCTCTCCCTTCAATTTCAAATTCCTCCCTTCTTCCCCCCGCCCCGACCAGCCCCGACTTCTTCTTCAAGTGCTCACATAAGTAGTATAGCTGGCGGTACCCCATGAGATTGTGAGTCTTCTTTTGCAAAAGCGATCTTCTTCATCCGACTCCTCTTCCCACATCGAAATCCTACCATATTCCTTCCATGCCGTAAAAACATCTTGTACGATAGGAACAGCTTACAGTATCGGCGACCAAGTGCCAATTCAAAATCCAAACGAATTGTCCAAATGAAATAAGAAAACCAAGGATCAAAACTCCGAGTACATGCTCAACAAAACGAGACCTTGAGCTGAATCATTGGGGGTATATGGCAGTAATATTGTCCGGAAAATTGACTTCTACAAGTTTGTCTTCGGCGCAACATATTTTGCAGGTTTCATGGAAGAGAGAGATTTTGCACAGGTAGCGTGGGTTCAGGCCCTAACATTTTTTGCAGGTTGTAAATTTTTTCAATCTTTCTACATGTTAGACTCTAGCCTGGAATTGCCTGAAGACAGTGCCATTTACCATCAGTCTAAGTAGTACTACCATACGGCAACGTGATATTACCACGAGCAGTTCAAGTAAAAGGAATCATCTATCATTGCCCTTACTTTCCAACTAATGATCGAGTCCACTGTTCCAAGTCTCGCCTTTGAATAAATGAGGCTATACCAGGATTCAAAGTCAAAGCCTCGACCGTCCAAAACTGTATCCTTGCAATTATCTCAAAGCTCCTTTCAGACAAGGTGGTCACTGATCTGAACCTACAGTCAGATATCAGTAAAGTGTATTTGAATTCTTATGGGTCTTACTTACGAATCAGTAAGGTATGTACTTAATGAGTTCAAGTACAGATCTCAAGGTCTTTGGGTTTTATGGTGGTGACTTAGTTATGCAGCTTATAGGTACATATCAACGTTAAGGATACTGAAGACTCAGAACTAAAAAGTGATTTGAGACCGTTGAACCTGCTGAAATTTCATAGTATGTCATTGAGCCACCTGTGTAATAAAAGAACGTTGCAATTTCTTGACACGAACCTGCGTAAAAACCACTAAACTGCCTCGGAATTGGTGAACCTGTCTGAGAAATTCAGAAGCATCACCAAAACCATCGCAACCTGCGGAAAATTTGCCGTTTTGGATTTTCCGAACAGTATTATTGCCATAGGGGTACCGCGGATCGAACGCGTTTTTTTGCTTTTTACATGTCAAAATTGCTGTTTTTGACTAGTTATCACGCAGTTCAGTTCAGCCTGTGATGCGTGACGAACATCAAAAATGAACTGAAGGCGAACACTTCTTCGAAATGGTACAGTAGCCCCGTCCAAGAACTTCAGGTCATACAAAGGTATGTCATACGACTACACGCACCTTCAGTGTTTTGACCTTGGGAAGACGATGAAGGATTTCTTCAAATAACGAGCCGCTCATTATTTCTTTGGATGTTGCACGCAGTGCCCATGCATGATCTAGTAGGATAATGCCTTTGGAGTCAGGACTAATTTCAAATTCCAGCCACTTCCTCGTCTTCTGAATTCCAGGGCGTTTTAACGATTAATGTCGGGGTTATAACTCAGCTGGAAGAGCATCAGGTGAATCTGAGTATTCTGAAGGAATGTATTTTTAAGGCTGGTTCACTTTTAGTGACTGAAATTGGAGAATAAGTGCTACTTCTCTGATACTCTGCACGATTGATGATTCTGGTTGGATTCTGGTATGAAATCTACCCCGGAAATCCCCTCTTCGATAATATTCTAGTCTCAACAATGCTTTATTTCAGATGTCCTTTGCTTTCTTACCTTCCACTGACAGTCGGACTCAGCGAATGCATTACTTAATACTAATAACTCGCTGAGCAAGAATCTTAGTCAAACGTGCGTCATTATAAGCGTCATAGCAGAGTTGGAGATAGCTATATGACAGCTCTGGATACGAGTCTGTCCAAAATGCCTCTTCCAACTTCGTCGACCCCTTGCCTCCAACGCAACGCTTGGATCCCCATCGATGTTCAAGGTGGTCAACTCCGCATCCATTACCTTGACCAACACCCGACGCCTCATACACAAAGTCGAGGCACCATTCTCTTGATCCATGGCTTTCCCCAAACCAGTTACCAATTCCGCCATGTTCTCACACCTCTTGCAAACGCAGGCTATCGAGTGATCGCACCTGACTATAGAGGAGCAGGGGATAGCTCCCATCCGGCTTCAGGATACGAGAAACAGACGATGGCAGCCGACTTACACACACTCCTACAACACCTTCAAGTCGATTTTCCGGTCCACATCGTGGGCCAAGACATTGGTGCAATGATCGCGCATGCCTTTGCTACCTCGTTCCCTAACGATGTGATTTCAATCACTTGGGGCGAATGTCCATTACCCGGGTCATCATTCTACGAGGCATCAAAGACCTCCATCGAGAAATTCCACTTTATATTCCATTGCGTCCCAGACGGTCTCCCAGAAGCCCTCGTCTCGGGTCGAGAAGCCATCTACCTCAAACAATTCTTTGATCGGCTTATCATTCGTACAGAGGGAATATCGAGTGGAGATTTTAATCACTATGTCGAGAAATATGCACAGCCTGATGGGATGAGGGGCGCTTTTGAGGTGTATAGAGCGTTTGAAATGGATAAGAGGAGGAATTTGGAATGGAGGGAAACGAATGGGAGGTGTAAGGTACCGTCACTGTTGCTTTCTGGGCAACTGGGGTCACATGCATCAGAAGCGAGGAGGATGGGAGAAGAATTCTATGAGGATGTGAAGACGGCAGAGGTGGAAGGGAGTGGACATTATATCACTGAAGAAAATCCAGAGGACTCTGTTGCTAAAATTTTGTGCTTTTATGACGAGCTGTAATATATTGATGATACAAAATGGCGACATAAAAGTAGAGTAAAAGGGAAAGCGTCGTCGGTCGATTAAAGATTAGACGACTCGAGGCGGAAATGTGTAGTGACGAAAAGAGCGGTAGACCTAGAGTCTCCTTCGTTAAACGTTAAATGTTAGAAAGCGGTAAATGCAAACTTCCAGCTGATGACGGGTGGTGCAAGTGAAAAGAGATGACATGTACGGTGTAGTATACAATCCATCCCAACTCAAAGTGACGGGAGTCCAAGGTGCAGATGAGTGGGAGGGAAAGGCCAGTGAGAGTGGGGTAAAGTCCCGACTGAAGAGCGACGAGTAGAGAGTTAGACTGGAGAGTCAGGCCCAAGGGGTGTGCAGCCGGTCTACCCGAGAACGGACCTTGGGGGGGAAAAGGTCCGGGAAGGGCTTATGACCCAAAAGTACATCATGTCCTGGAGGGTGTATAGACCCATTAATGCGAGAAGACTTCAGCCCAGTTTCTAATTGGCCTCCTAAGAGCTTCTTGGCACGTTTGAGTAGTATAGTCTATAGACGACTATGATATA
Source organism: Tetrapyrgos nigripes (assembly GCA_013368315.1). NCBI lineage: Eukaryota > Fungi > Basidiomycota > Agaricomycetes > Agaricales > Campanellaceae > Tetrapyrgos > Tetrapyrgos nigripes. Next base: position 20,028 of record JAACJM010000259.1, on the reverse strand, counting down.
GACAGGCGAGCATGACCTGAGAGAGGCGACAAGTGCTACAGAGTCGCTCGTTGCTGTAGTTTTGCCAGTGTCTGCAGCCAACCGATAGGAACTACGAGGAAGGAACTTGGAAACAATTAGTGCGCACCTCAGACCTACGAAATTCCTGAGACCTGCAATGGATATTCCAGGTGATGATGGTGGTAAGGGGACAAGCCCGTTTTAGCCGCCGCCGCCCGGCACGGGTTTTCTACTAATAGCCGCCAAAATAGCCGTTCATTCCCCTTCCTGAAGACTCATACCTCCAAGATGAAGCAACTTCAGCGCTTCTAATGGGCGCATACAAGACATCCTATTGAGACTTTGAAGGGACGGTCAGAAAGCCATTGGAATATGTGGAGATCCGACTGGCGGGTTGGTAATCACATTGGATGTTGTTTGGGAGGGGGCCGATATCGCGATATCTATGAAGATAGTGGACAGGAGGGCGGTGGGGATAGACTTGAGGGGAGTGTGAGGAAAGGGGTGGAGCAAGGGGAGTAGTCCGTTTAGTAGTGAGTCCTCTTGATTCTTCGTCCTTCTTTTTCGTCTTGCTTCGTTCTCCTTTCTTCATCTTCTTCGTTGTGCTTTTGCTTTCTTCACCCCATTTCCCGTCTTTTGTATGCGTCCTCTCTCTCGCTCTTCTGGCTCACTGAACTAACCTGTATTTTGCAGGCTTGCGGCCGTCATGCACTTCGCCTCACTCCTACTCTCTACACCAGCTCTACACCTACAATATTTTTTACGCACTACACTCTACACGCTGCCAATCATACCTCGTCCTTTTCTTTTTTTCTAACAAATCTCGCACCCTCTGCCCCTTCTTCTCCTAATCCGTACAACAACACCCGCTAGGCTCGCCCGCCCCCACAACCCCTCTCACTCGTAATTCTCCGATGTTTCGTCTTTGGCTTTGATCCTTTGTGCTTTGTACATGTCTTTTTTCCCCCAAATACGTCTTTGGAATCGCCAACGAATGAAGCTGGACCCCCTCTTGGGCCCTCTCCCTCTCTGCTGCTTTCTCTTTTCTGCCTCTCCCTCACCCTCAACACACCACCTCTTACTCATCCTTGCTCATAATCACGTTAGACCGTCGTCACCTTCACTTTTCCCCTCCCTCTTCAGGACTTCCATACCTTTCTCTCAGCTGTCTCTCAACTGAAAACGCTCTCGCCTCGCCTTCGTACGGACTTGTGTTAAGTGGTGATAGATGGGGATGGTAATCGGGATAGGGATTCAGAGGGGATAAGATGCTGATTTGGAGGGGGGAAGAGTGAAGAGTGAAACGCACTGTACTGCGTATGTTGGGAATGTGGAGAGGAGAATATTATGATTCCGTTTTCAAATTCTGTCCACTCATCTGCACGGTGTCCAACGCGTTTCTTTGAGAGTATCAGTGGTATAGCTCAGCTGGGAGAGCAGCAGACTGAGGTATTCGACGAATGAACATTCGGTACTTATTTCTAAAGATCCTTCGAGAATTTGGGATCTGGCTACTCATTCCTGGGTGTACGTGTCTCCGTTGTTCCATTGATTCTTGCGAGAGGCTGAATATCAAACGAACCAGTGCCCAGTTGATGGCCCACATCTACCTCTTCAAAGTCAATAATTCAATTGCCTTTTGGGCAATGGGACGAGGACTCGTACCTACTGCTGTATACAGTGGACGGTGCACCGACATATCCAACTCTTCCTCCTCGGCATCGGACAGCCCAGGAAACTCTGTTCTTCATTGTCAATGAAAGAGGTCATGGGGCAGGAGACAACTCTCTTTGTCGGTTAAACATCATCAGTAGATGAAGCTTTTCTTTTAGATTGCAACGGGTGCAACGGACAGACAGTATATACACCCATAATGTCAATACCCTATTGTACATGTCCTATGTTTCCTTTCTGTCCCAACTTCAGCCACGCTCAGTGAGGTGTACGAGGATACTCTGGTGGCATTTCTTCCTCCCAATGAGGACCAGGTTGCAAACGTTGATTCAGCAACGTTATCAGGTCCTCTGTTGTCATATTGTCTCGATTTTGTACTGATGGCAATGGCGGCTGAGTAATTGGAACTGTGGTTGCAGGTGGTGCCGTGTCTTGGGTTACATTATCAGCTGAAGATGCTGGAAGAGTAGTTTGCTCTCGAATTCCTCTCTTCCCATCCAGTGGCTGAATAATTCTGTCGGATGCAAACTGATTTCTGTTATTGGAATTTTGGCCCTTCTGCGCCCTAGAATAACCGCTGCTGGCAGACTGTCCGAGTGTTGTCTGTGATGAAGATGGGAATACCACAAAGCTGGGTAGGTATTGAGATGGTGCGTTTAACCTTCGTTGGTTCTTGCGACGAAGACGAAGGAAACAAAGCCCAGTCAAAATGACTAATATAACTCCGCCGATCACACCGCCTATAATAGCACCGGTTCTCGCTGAATGAGATGATGGTGGTGATGCGGGTGATGTTGCGCCTGGGGGTATGGTTGTGAATGTGGGTTCCGGTGATTGAATAGCGTCAGTCAGTGATATGGCATTAACCAGGAGGCTAAGTGCAACTGTCTGATTTTCACCGGAAATTTGATCTGAAGGAGGACCTGTCCATTGACCACCGTAAATGTCTGTTCCTTCTGATGTGGAGAAGTCAAGCAAAGCATTGTACTACAGAATATTGCATGTAAGTGCATGTGTAAATTTTTAATCAGCACTTACTTGGACAGACAGGTATTTTTCAGCATAACTTTGCAGATTTGAATCATTTGTTCGGTGGTAAACTTCATTCATCGCTCTGATTAAATGGCTATCTCCACCTTGCTGAGCTATCAATATTTGTCGACCTTGTAAGTTTCCAATTTAACTGACTAGATAAGACAACACTTACGGTGACCGTATCCAGAAGGCGCATTTGAAACAATAACGCCATCCTTGTTATGCCAATCAGCAATGGTAGCTGCAGAAATAATGTTATACAGCCTTGAAATATCAGTTTAATTGACCATACTACTGAGTCCAACGATCCTCCTTACTTTTGCAACCTGTCTGGATCTGGTTGAAGAGCATCCAAGATAGCCAAGCCCTCAATTGTAAGTCCAGAGTTATATGGGTAATCCTGCCCAGCTTGGCAGGTATCCGTGGGCCCAATATTCAGAGAATCTTTTATGAGGCTATTTGAATTACCAAGCAGGTTTAGAATAAATTCGGATGAGGCAATAGCAGCATCCAGATAAGTATTGTTTGCTGTGACTTCAGCTAGAAGGCCCGATAATCTGATAATGTTAAATCAAATTTCAGCAGTGCAAATAATTTCTTTTTTTTCTCACACCAGAAATGACCTGAAAATACAGAAGTAAATAAACAATAATCAACAATCCCTGAAGATGGCTGACTCACCCAGATGAAAGACCATTTAGAAGAGTGGTGCTGGGGTCTATGGCCTGTGGAGTATTTATAAAATTTAGCAATGAAAATTGAAGTAATTGCTTATCACTCACCCAAAATGAATCCACCAGTGACTTTAACTGTAAACCAGAATAAAAAGAAATAGCAGCACAGGCGTCAAAAATCACCATATAAAATGATGAATTCTACTGATACTTACATCCAGTACAGTCAACCTGCAAGGTAAAATTCCTCACTGGTGTCTGATGAGCTACAACTTGATCATTGGACAGTGTATAGTTCATTCCATATTCCCAAGAGTCTTGTGCATAACTCAAGAAGATGTCATCATTGTAGGCTTTATATGCATGCATTGCAGCATAGCCAAATACACTGTAAAGTCAGAACCAATTAATTGGAAAATTGCAAGCACAGAACAGTCGAAGCAAATACTTACAGCCCATCATCAAGCTGTTTCACAGTTTGTGTCATCAGTAAAGCAAGGAGGCTTAGAAAAGAGAGTACCAACACTGCAAAAGAATATTGAAAACTGATGAAGTTCCAAGAGAATAATCAACTCACAAATCCATCTCAAAGCTTGGAAATTCTCCTTCAACAATACCAAAATAATTCAATATCTGATCTTTGAACTTGGTCTGATTGGTGAGGAAATCAAATCTAGCCATTTCATAGTAAAGTGCTCCAGGCATTGTCATATCGAGGTTGTCTAATTGTCCCAAAGCCCCAGATCATAGTTAATGGAAGTTTACTGAGAATAATTATGTCTGCGCACCAGTGTATTTTCCAGTTGTCTGATTAAGCAGTCCAAGAGCCTTTTCAAAGGCTCTCTCAGCTAGAGAGACCCGATCCTCCGAGGACGTGGTTATTGCTGGTTTCTGATAGATTTTGGTTCATGTAGTAAAGGTTAGAAAACGTCAAAAAAATTTCACTGGAACCTACCCTCCAGCTTGGAGATGGTTTCGAAGTGAATTCCAGAGCATTTACTAGTCCTGCCAGGTATGAAGCTACCACAAGGAAGCCTATGACCTGCAGCATGTGTATTTGAGAGCAGCGAAGGGTAATGCATCTCGCCGCTATGTTGAACATTTAGCCTGTAGATCCAGCAAGCCGAGACGTTATATTGAAGGCAATGTAACAGATGAGTGATAGCGGGGAGAGGATAAGGGCCAAGGAGAAAGGAAGGGAAGGAAGGGAAGGAAAGAATGAAAGCAAATGCATCACTCAACATCACAACAATGATTATAACCACTGCGTCGTTGATAGATACCCGTTGACAAGTAGCCCCTTTAGGATAAGGATCAAATAACCATCTTCGAATGACTGAGATGATCATATCCTGTCACGCCCTACACAGCACCACGCCCATGGCCCATTGGTCCATCACTGGTATACTTGTACATATTAGAAACCCAACACAGCGCCGATTCGCTGATAGACATGAGTGTTGTTAGATCTCTAGCCGTAGTCAAGGGAACTTTTCAGGTTGCGAGGGATGATAACGGAATACGCGTAGACTTACTCCTGGATATAGCAACGCGCGCATCCCGTCCTGGTCAAAGAGCAACTGCAGCCTGTATGCGTGACCAACGGCGTTCTGGAGGCGGGCAGCGGATCTGTGTGCGGTGTACGGTGTGCAGCGAGTATACCTGTGCAGTTACGAGTATTGCACTACCTCTCGTCTTTAAATACCAACACATTGGCGGCTTCTCATGTCCTAACACTAGCCGGTTTCACCTCTCAAATTGCTTCTTTTTTCTACTTTGTACATACTTAAAAACACTCAGTACTTCACTGCTATTCATATCTCACGTCAGCCATATTGGATTTGTATAAACATAGATTTTGGACTGGGGAAAGATGCCACTGCTTCGCATGGCAATTTACGAGGCCTGTAGTAGCACATCGTAGGGTGAAGGTGAAAGGACTTATGAAAATCCGATGCGACTTGGGCTATGTCATTGTTTGTTCATGGTTGACGACAGCTTGGGTCGGATCAAAAAGCCGACGGCATCCTCGTTCGGTTGTCGGCATCATAGAGACTGGCCAATAGAAATTGCAGGCGTGGAAAAGTTGCGAAGACGACATAAGTTAACTCGGCTAAAGGCCTCGTAATATACGCTCCTTCCTGACACCTTTTGGGACAGACAACGCCCTGCGCTTTAGACAAAGTTCACGTCCCACATTCCACATTCCACCAGTGTTCCACTTCAGGGTTTAACCCTTAAGCACTTCAAGGGTTTAACACCCTTAAATTTAAGGGTTATGATTTCGACAGGAAAGTTTTAAGGCCTAAGGAGAGGATTTAAGCCTGAGATGTGCGGTATAAAAACTAAATATCAGGAAGCTGGCATTTTGACGCGTACTCTTCGAATTGTGGGCACCAAGAAAGGTGTGATGTGGCTCAGTAAATGTGGATTCTGACTATGTTCTGTAGGCAAAATAGAAATTTCTCTAGTAACTGCTACAGATTTGTGAGGATATCCAATGTTTCTTGAGACTGCGAGGGGAAAAAAGAGATGAATCCGAAATTAATTTCCAACAATGCTCCGATATACAACTCCTATATATATCTTATTCTGAGCGAAAATGGTTGCACTATCCTGATCCCGGGAAAATACAAGGAAAATATATTCTTTTCTGTCAACACCGCAGACTCAGCACCAAACACCTTCTCCGCAAATTCTCCGTCGAGCAGCGTTCGTTGAGCAACAAACTAGTGCCCAGCCGGTAGCCCACATCTACCTCTTCAGAGCCAATAACTCAATTGCTTTTTTACTCAATTTCAAATATGTTGATGCAGGCCACTGTATACAAGGGGGGTCCAGGATTTTGTAGGGTCATATAGGGTCGGAAAAAATTTTAAGGCCTCGGACACTGGACTAACTAACTGTTACATAAGCTTATATACCAAATGTGGTAATGATAAGCCGATTAGATCCGAGTTTTATCTCCAGAGGGCTCCATAAATGTCTCCAGGTCTACTGCAGCTTCATAAGACTCTCTCAAAAGTGATTGCATTTATGGTTGACAATAGTTCAAAATATTGTTTGTTAGAGAACAAATGGTGATTAATACCTAGGATTACCTTATAACCCAGTCAGAACCCCTTCCAGACCCTAGAATAGGGGGAGTTCCAAAAAAATTAACGGCCTGGCAGCTGGACTAACTAACCACCTCTATATGGAAATGTTATCACATGGAGCCCCCTTGACTGTATACCATGGCAGGTAAGAGTCCTCATCCCATTGCCTCAGAAGCAGACGGTCAGAGGCAGCTTTGATTGGGCCCGAGGATGAAGAGGATTTGATGCCCATGACATGGACTCAATTAGGATTTGGCAGAAGGAAAGTGGTGGAGGAGTGGGGAAAGACAGCCTGAGATGGCACCCATTGCATTTGGCAGCTGCTAGTCTCTCACAGACAGACTAACATAGGCAGTTGCCGACACTTTGCGTCCTGAACTGTCATCATCAGCTTCAAGCCAACATGGGTTCAGCTGCGTTGTTTCTCCCTTCAAAACCACATCACCATTCCAACTTGAATACCCAATATCCTTACCACTAATACTATCAAGCCCAGCCCTTCTGAAGGAGTGCTCGTCTTAGTGCAATTCCTTTGAACCGGTAGTATCCGAGGCTGGACTCAGATTATAATCTACGTTTTCTTTTTCTTGCTGGCCATCTTTTCCCTGAAGCCTGTTCACCTCCCTCCCTGAAGATATACCTATTACATACAGTAGCTACATTGGGTTGCCTGGACCCACGGCATATGATTTCTTGGTCCCAGCCCAGGTAATACTAATACAATCCTCCTCCCTCCTCCCCTCCTTCACTTCAAGAGCGTCATTGACTGGTACTCAGGTCACTCTCTCGTGTCTGGTCACTACAGTCTGTCTGGTAAATGTACACATTGTCTACAGTCATTTCTCCCTGTCCCATAACTGAGCCGTAGACTCCATTGATAAATCAGCGATTCAGCCTTCTTGACTTCCTTTTTGCTACTTGTTGTGGTAAAGAGCACACACTTGGCTCTAAGCAGTAGACATAGACAGGACAACAGTAGATGTCAAGAACGTTGTCACTTAGCAATTAACCACCCAAGTCACACAATGAACAAGATAGATTGACAAGATATAAGAGATGAGAGAGAGAGAAAAGAGATGTAGGGAAAAGTAGGGACGAGAGACGTATGAGTAGCTGACTATGCTCAACACTGCACTGTACTGAGAGCGGAGTGGAGACGAAGTGAACAGACTAAAGAACTAGTTACAAGCCCCTTGGTATATATGTAAAAGAAGTCAATAGAGGATAATTGAATAAGTGAGAATGTCCATGGAGATAGGAATTGGAGGAGATAAAAGATGTATATGTCAGATCAATAATGGTAACTGTAGATAAGGAAAATGATGATGGGAATATGAAGGAAATGAATAGTAGTCTGTGGAGTTAAGAAATGAATAGAGAGATGAATAGGACAGCGATTCATGACACTACCCCCTCCTTAGGACGAGCTTGCACCGGAGCTCGTACACCACTTAACACAATACCTTTTCCAATTGTCAAAGAGCTTTCTCGTTAACTCTGATTCATCTGGCCATGTCTCAGGCCCCGGCTCTGTGACATCTCCCCATCCAGTCAGGTTAGTTACTGATTTCCAGACCAATGAATCAGGCTGCCAGTCTGGTTGTGTCCATCCGTCATCATCATCCTGTTCAACAACGTGTGCTCCCCATATTGTTGCGTCCCCCCATCCGATGTTTCCCCTGTGTTCTGCCCAAAGAGACGTCCGGTGAGCTACACATCTAGCTCTATGTCCCTGTCCCAATCTGCATTGGGTTCCTCCATCTTCCCCTCCCCATGTACACTGCTTGACCCCATTATGTTCTCCTGGGTGTCCTATCCAGAGTTGACACTGTCGTCCAGAGCGTCGTTTGTATGTGCAACACCATCCATTGGATTGTTGCCACCACTCAGGTTGCCATGATTCTGCAGTGGTTGTTGTCTGGGTGTTGGTTGCAAGGGCGGTGGTGGTAGTGGTGGACATTTGGGCTATGATATTGGAGGCTTTAAGAAGTAGTAGGGCCATTGGCTGTAATGTGGAGTGCGGTTGTGCTTTTGATTCAGTGTTGGAAGGTGGTTTTCTAAAGGCATTCTCTGATTGGATGGGGACCTGACCTTGTTAACGTTTGACAGTAAACGCCATCTACTTGTGTCGATACGCCCGCGGGTGTTCCTGATGGAATTTCTTGACCATGTCCATTACATTTGACAGGTTGGACATGGGGACCCACGAGTTCTCAGAGTCTGGGTAGTCCAACCACTTGATCAGGTATTGAGTCCCCTCTCTATTCCTGGTGGACTTCGAGTCGAGTATCTTTTCTATGTCGTATTCTTCGTCTGCATCCAGTAACTCCGTGGGTGGTAATTTGGCCCATGTGCGTCTGTCTCAATGTATGGTGAGAGTAACAACACGTGAAAGACAGGGTGTATTCACCAAGTCTTCGGTAATTTCAACTTGTAGTTGACCTGGCTGATTGTTTCAATGATTTCGAATGGCCCATGACAGCGATCTGACAACTTAGCTTTTGGTCTCATCGTTTTTAGATTTTTTCCATTGAGTAACACTCTATCCCCAACTTTGTACCCTATCCATGGTATAGAGTGGTTTCCATGTTGATTTTTCATGGTTTCTGCCACTGAAGATAGACTAGCTTTGAGCTTGTCTCTGAGTTGGTTAAGGTTTTCGAGTCGTTCTTTGACTGTTGGTAGGTTAGATGTCAGGTTGAACACTGGAAAGAATGGCGGTTGGTATCTGTGTAGAAGTTCGAATGGTGATTTCCCAGTTGCTGAGTGAACTCTAGTATTATGACTGAACTCCACATATGGTATGTAGTCTACCCAGTCTTCCTGTTGGTAGTTGCAGAAGATCCATAAGAATTGCTCCAGCTCTTGGTTGTATCGTTCAGATTCTCCGTCAGTCTGTGGGTGATAAGCTGTACTCCAAGGGGGTCTGGGCCAGAGAATCCCGTACCGGGGCTAGGTAGGTAGGTTCCCTGGCGAAGCTCTTAAATTTATTTTTTTTACCGACTCATTTGGAACTGGCAAGCATGCTGGCGGGTGTCAATCTGGTGAGCTGTGAAGTTAAATACATAAATATATGCTCACCAGATGTTTTTTTGACAATTACGCAGTATCTCTAAGCGTGAGCTGGGTAAGGTTCCGGCTGTCCAGCAAAGCACGAGATTTGAGGTCATGTGCACTTACTATATTTGGCAGGTAAATTCGTGTGAAATTACCTTATATAGAAGGTAAGGTAGGTAGGTTCCTCAACCGAGGCACTAAATTTTTTTCTGACCCCCGGTCGTTAATTTTTTTTTCGGACCCCCTTGCTGTACTCAGGGCTGATGTTACTCTGAGTTTTTCATGGACCATGGCCATAACTTTACTAGCGAACTGTGGTCCTCGGTCGGAGATCATTTTATCTCACAGTCCATATTGCCACCATGTATGATCAAGCAGGAGGTTGACCATACCGTTGCTGTCAATTGTTTTTGTGCACAGTGATATAACGATGGTTTTCATTGACCTGTCAACAACAACATGTACTGCATTGAATCCTTTACATTCGGGGAACCAAGGGGACCTGGGTCAGGTTATTGTTGGGTTTTGTCAGTTGACATTTGGCACAACTGTTTACATAATCTCTGACGAATACCGACATACCCAGCCACCAGAATTCTCTGTTGACTAGTTCGTAGGTTTTGTATCGTCCAGGGTGTCCCGTCGCTAGGGAGTCATGGTGTAACTTTACGATGTCTCGTCAGAGCTCGTTGTCGGCTGGGACATAGATTTTGCCGTGGAACAATATGATCCCGTCCTTGTAGTTCCATTCCTGTAGATTTTTTACCAGAGACCGTGGTCTGTTTTCGTAGGATGACGTCGAGGGCACTCACTACTTCAAGGTCCCTTTTTGGGGACTCTTTGATCCTTCAGCATAGTTCTACATCTCCTATGGCAGTTACAGTCCCCTGTCTGGTTGCTCAGATACGGAAGAACTTAGGATCAAGTAAGATCCTGTTGGCATTGTCATTTTCTATTCCAATTTGATGATCTGGTTGTCTGGATAACGGATCAGCTTTGTTAAGGCTTCCCAGTTTATGGATTAGAGAGAACTCAAATCGTGTAAGGAACAGTGCCCATCATGCCTGTTGTCAGCTAAGTTTCTGAGCCATCTGGAAGTATGTCAGGTTGTGATGATCAGTCAAGATTTCGATGGAGTGCGGGGCTCCTTCTAGGTAATGTCACCATGCTTCTAATGCCCGTATAATTGCAAGTAACTCCTTGTCGTGGATGTCGTAGTTTCATTCCATCTCGGAGAGCGATTTGGAGATATAGGCCACCAGATGCCATCGATTATCATCCCCAGTTTGCATGAGTATTCCTCCTGTTGCATATTCCAATGCGTCGACTTCTACTCAATACAGTTTGGTATGATCAGGCATCAATAGAACTGGTCTCAAGGTGAAAGCTGCTTTGAGGGATTGAAAGGCTTCCTCTTCTGCTGTCTCCCAACTCCACTGATTATCCTTTTTGGTTAGGTTGAACAGTGGTTGCGCGATTTTCGAAAAGTCTTTGATGAATCGTCTGTAGAAGTTTCTGAATCCTAGGAATGCTTGTACTTCCTTCACTGTGTTTGGTGTTGGCCAATCAATTACTCCTGCTACTTTCATAGGGTCCATTGCCAAAGTGTCGTGGGAGACGATGAGACCCAAGAAGTCGACCTTATCGGTTTTGAAAGTGCACTTTTCCGGTTTTGCATATAAGTCATTGTCCCAAGGGGTGTCCAGAATTGCGGACCAGCACACTCCGACGGTGGTCAGTCAACTCACGAAGGCCACTAAAAAATTTTGGACTACAAAGATTTTTTTCAGTAAAACCGACCCAGAATGTACATACTTCAGTATTTGAGAGTATCAAGATGTGAGAAAGTGATAAAAGTAACATATAAGACAAGTAGAGGTGCAGTCATAGGATCAATGTAGGACTGACACACCAAAATGACGCAGTGCTTCATTCCTATTGGTCAGATTTTTTTTTGCGCGCTGGCTGTGCATCGAGCAACTTTGAGCAACCTCAAGCTTCCCTACAGCAGTAAAGGATGATAGACTCTGATGAAGAGCTACCAGACCTTACACAAGTGAGCAAAGTATTCTAGTTGGCTGTACCTGGGATGGCATTGACAACGACTGGATACAGATTCCTATAGTCAATAGGCGAGCCAGATGTCCCAAATGCGACGACAATGTCAGTCTTGGGAACACTGGGATTGGCTTCCTGTCTCAAGTACATATCAATAGCGACAAGTGCAAAAAAAACTCGCAGAACAAAGAAAGCGACCAAAAAGACAAATACCCTGTTTGGATACCTACAGCCCAAGGCGAAACCTAACCCCTCAACAGTCACTCCTCCCCTTCCAATTACATCAGTAAGTACCATTTCATCCCCTCCTATACCACCACCAATGCCAGTCACAGTTCCTGAGCCCACTTTCCTCAAGAGGCTTCGAGAAAGCATCCCAAAACTATACACTGCCATACCATTGGCCACTGATTCGGATACCTTGGTGTCATTCTTCAATCCGCATACCCAGTGTCCCAGTGACATACCACCCGAGAATCTATGGGAAGAATGGATCAATGCACAGATGCATGTCTTTCAGGATGTTAAGGACAACGAGAAGGAGATGTTAGTGTGAAGAAACGATGGAGGTAGCTGTGTCATGATGACTCGAGGAATGGCGGTACTGGTTGGCTTAGGTAAAATCCGAATATGGTTAGTAATTACTATATATGGTAGGAGGTAGTGGTCAGTCAACCCAGAGGGGTCCTTAAAAAAAATTTCGACGTTGTGTAAGAAAATAAAATTTCTGACCACCCTTGCATTGTCCCATAGGCGTTGTAACACCTTTCGTACAAGTTCACAATGTTCTGATAAATCATTGGTGAATATGAGAATGTCATCCATATAAATAACGACCTTCCCTTGATCAATGAGATCTTTAAAAGATTGTATTCATCATTGCTTGGAAGGTCGCGGGTGAATTCATAAGTCCAAAGAACATGACTGTTGGTTCAAAAAGTCCTCGATTGGTTTTTTAAAGGCGGCCTTCCATTCATCTCCTTCTTTGATTCAGACGTTGTTATATCCCCATTGTAGATCGATCTTGGAGAATACGTGTGCGTTTTTGAGTTTGTCGATCAATTCTGGGATAAGTGGTAGGGGGTACACATTTTTTATGGTGCCTTTGTTGAGCTCCCTGTAGTCCTGTACGGGTCGTAGTTTTCTGTCCTTTTTTTTGACGAAGAAGAAAGGACTTGCCATGGGTGACTTCAATGGTTTAATGTAACCTTTTTGGAGGTTTTCGTCTAGGAAAGAGTCTAACTTGGTTTGTTTGTTTGGTGATAGAGGGTATGTCTTGCATGTTCATGGTTGGAAGTCTTCTCGTAGTTCGATTCTGTGGTCCCAACATCTTCATTGGGGTAAATGCTCTGAGGTTTCTTTATCAAACACTGTCAAGTAATCATGATATTGCTTGGGGATTCGTTCTTCTAGCAATGTCGATTGGTCTGTTGTCGGTATGTTTTCAGCAATTTGTTGTGCTTTTGTAAAAGCTGCTCGGATACTCAGCTTGGTTTCCGATGACTCTTCATTTTGATCCGTCGGAACGTTAATATATTCCATGGCGAGTTCACTCCATTGGTGTGGGATGTCTCATTGTCCGGTTGTATCTTTGGAGGGTAGCAGTGCTCTTAATTCGATCAGTTTCGAGCAAGTGTTTCAAGACCGTGATCTTCATCGTTGTCCTGCTATCTTTGGCTGTGCTGTTGGCTTATAGGATCCTGTAGGCTCTTTGTATAACACTTGGTATTCTCGATGATATGTTCTAGGATCAACTATTTCAGGTTGTCCTGGTTTTGTGGGCCGTGTATTTGACTTAGCTTTGATTTTTACTGGTGGTTTCTTCAGTACACAGGTATCATTACAGCGAGTCAGGTTAACTTCTGAGGGTTGTGGTGTCCTCAAAACAGGCCTCTCTTTATCAACGTCTTGCTATTAATTTTCGCTCAATCTGGATGCAGCCACTTTCAATGGTGTGGGAAGCAGAAATAGAAGACAATAACGAGAGCGATACTGACAGTGAGGAGGAGGAGGAGGATAACAACAATAAAGTAGACAACATAGAAAAAGATGGAGGGGAAGCTGTGTAAGGATAGGGGGTGATTTTTTTGATTTTTTGTCCGCTTTTTTGAAATTCTAATTCTTGTGCATGTAGAAGACAATATCTATCAAGTAGGTTCAATGGACACTGAAATATACTACTTGTATTATGTATTTTTTGCTGGAATTTACGGATTTTATTTGACCGCATTTTTTGGTAATGCCGTCTCATGTGTGATCATTGCCACTGATGATGACCAGAGGGCCAATGACAGCAACCATGGGTCCCGCCTTTTGGAGTGAATTAGTCAGGACTCATTTGACAGGTATCACTGTCTCAATAATGGGGCAAGTGAGCAAGTGCCTAATTTGGCTTTACTGACTAAGAGCCTGTGGCAAGTAACCTAGATTGCACTCTATTTACTGAGGATTCGGTATGACCTGTTAACGGTTAATAGATTTGGCTTAGCCTAGACCAGGCGTAATAAATAAGAGGTGGGGCAGGCAAGGGGCAGCTGTTAATAATATACTTTGCCTGATTTGGCTTAGCTTAGTAGACCAGGGGTAATAAATCAGATTACAATATACATTGCCTGATTTGGCTTAGCTTACACCAGTGAGACCTGCTGCGTGCCTGCCATTGAGTCACATATGGGGTGTGATATTGCCTGCCATAGAATCACATATAGGTGTACATGATTTCAGCTCCATGATGTATCAATTTTGTGAGCCAGATATAAGGAATAGATAAATTCAGCTTTGTGATGCATTCAAAATTATGCACAATTGTGCCTTTTGATATATCCAGGTAGCAGATACAAGTGAGAATGATGTCGTGTTTGCCGATGTCTGTGATATAGAATTTGGCCGTTTCCTTGTGATATGATTTTCGATCTTGCATATAGATCTGTAACCTTTGGGTGGTATAGTGTGTCACCCATCCCATAATGTTTTTGGATCTGTCAACATTTTGTACTGGGAAGGGTTTTTTTTATGGGGATTCGGCTCAGGTTATGTTTTTGAGCAAAGGAGTTGTTAATGATAACCCCTTCCACTCCGCTTAATTCCATTTCCAGTTCTATCGAGGGGATCTGTCAATTTCGGGTGATTGCCGTGATTCTTAGCTTAGATGGGAATCACGAAAGGGTATAAGGCTTGTGGTATGTATGTCCATATCCCTCCTCCTGATGACGTGACAGGGGAGGTGTTTAAAAATCCGATTGTGTTATGAGGTCCTTCAAGTATCCCACTGCTTTTCCCTTCTCTTCCCTGGATAGTGCCCTAACTTTGGCAGTGAATTCTTCTGCAATCTCTTTCATAGTGGTATTTGTCCTGGAAGACGAAGATTCAGTTGTAGTCGTTGTGGTCCTGATTGCAGGTTTCCCAGCTGTATTGTCGGAGTTGGTCATGGTGGACCTAGGAAATGTAGGACAGTTAAATGTAGTGTGTCCTAGTCCATGACAGCTGAAGCATCGTCCTTCTTTCTTCATTCTTTCCCTTTCCTCATTTGTCAGTTTAGGCGGGTATTTAATTTTTAGGGATGCACCCAGGTTATTGTTTTGGAAGGCATTTACTTCCATGCTTCTCATTTGACTACCTCTCGTATTCTGTGATCCTTTGGTTTGCCGCTCTCCTTCCCCCCGTTGTTTGCTCCACAGAGCCTTCTCGGTTTGCCTTTCAACCCAAATCATATGTTGTCTGACCGCGGCCTTTTGTAGCGTCTCAAGAGTTCTGGGTTGGGATGGTAGGTAGGAAATTCAGTCTACCAATCCTTTCGGGAGTCCTTTCGATAGTACTTCATTAAACCTTCATTGTTATAGCCAGTATTTTTTTGCATATAACTCGAATTCAGAATTGTACTTATCTATATCTGCCAATGCTCCTTCCATCCTCATGACCTCTATCTTTGCTTGTGCTTGCATTTTCCAGGACATTGGCTTGAAGTCATTTCAAAATTGTTGTTTTACTTCTCGCAACGTCCACTTCTTTTTCTTCTTTGACCCTAGTGACGAGTCTTTGTTGGTACTCCAATACTCCTTGTCACTATCACTGAAATCATTGTCTTCTTCATAGATCTTCGCCATCATATTGTGAGCCCATCGCCCTGCTCTTTCTCCCATGAAGAGTGTGAGAAATAGTGCTATCTTCTCGTTTTTTGTGGGGTATACTCCTTCGTTAAGTCAGAGATAGTTGTTGAACTCAGCTAACCAATCCTTCGCTAAGTTTCATTCTCCTGCAAACTTTTCTGGTTTCAATCCTCTTTCCTTCGTAGTTTTATTTGAAGTTGGTCATCGTCAGAGAGGGTGTCAGCATCGGTGGGGGGTCTGTTTGTTCCTCCTGCAGCAGCGGTGGCTGAGGCGGGTTCGTTGTGTTCAGACATTCCGAGGTTAGAGAGGATGTTCTGAAGATTGATTATTTGATGTGGAGGGACAGATATGGGTTCTTGGATCACACTGGGGGTACTGTCAGATGGAGATCTTCTAAGGGGGCTTTGTGGTTCGACAGGGGAGAGTGGGAGTTCTGATTCAGGCGTAGGTTCTGGTACCTTGTGTTGTCCAGATGATTGTATGGGTTCTAGACCGTATCCTAGTTCTGTTTGAATGAGGACTCGATTGTGTATAGAGAGTTGGTATGGACACGAATTGTTTTGACAGTTGTCCCACTGGTGGTTAACTGAAACGTGATAGTCTTTCTGTCGTTGGGGGTGGTATGCATGGGATTGACGGATACAGGCGGTGGTGAGAGGTGAGGAGGTATGACTGGGGATCCGGGATGTGGTGCGTGATTGTGATCAGGTTCTAGGGTTTCCAGTTCCAGACATACACTAGTGGAAATCTTCAGATTCTGAGAACAGGTGGTCCCACTGATCAATGGGTATGTCTTCCCAATGGAACCCTTGTCGATAGTAGTCGTTTATTCTGGGAATTTGAGTTTGGTGATACCTCTCGCATTCTTCTTGACAGTGTTCTAGGATGTCACTGTCTTTGTAGTTGTCGCGACTGAACCAACAAGGGATAGAAGCCTTTCTGAGTTGAACGAAGTAGCAAGTGTCTATGACTGCCATGTAACGTGGAAATGCATTTTCAGGGGATATCTTTATTTGAAGGTATTCAAAGATGGTTACTTCACCTTTGGCCCACGTTCTCTTGTTCAGTCTGATCCAGTGGTTATCGAGTGCAATGGCGTGTTTTTGTACTGTGCTTCTGACTTGTTGCAAGTAGTCCTTGAAGTTGTCTGAATCTTCGATTTTATAGCAGTATTCGGGTGGGGGTCGAACTCGTAGGTTGTCGAGAAATGGTTCAAAGTTGAGAGCCAGTGTGTATGATTTAGGATTTCAATTACAGAGTCGGTCAACCACCCTACTCGAATCAGTGAGTCTGGATTTATGTCTCGAAACTGTGTAGACAGAAGATAACCTCGTGCAACAACTCCTTGAGATTGTTCACGCCTGCCAACCTGTGAGGCTCCTCACACAGGGTAGTGTTGATGGGCTTGGGGGCACCATAGGGGAAAGGTGGAGAATAGGAGGATTGTAGTGGTTTGCGAGGTCTGTTTGTGAGGTGGGTGTAAGAGAGTCTGTTCAAGTGTCAAGAACGTTGTCACTTGGCAATTAACCACCCAAGTCACACGATGAACAAGATAGATTGACAAGATATAAGAGATGAGAGAGAGAAAGAGATGTAGGGAAAAGTAGGGACGAGAGACGTATGAGTAGCTGATTATGCTCAACACTGCACTGTACTGAGAGCAGAGTGGAGACGAAGTGAACAGACTAAAGAACTAGTTACAAGCCCCTTGGTATATATGTAAAAGAAGTGAATAGAGGATAATTGAATAAGTGAGAATGTCCATGGAGATAGGAATCGGAGGAGATAAAAGATGTATATGTCAGATCATTGATGGTAACTGTAGATAAGGAAAATGATGATGGGAATATGAAGGAAATGAATAGTAGTCCGTGGAGTTAAGAAATGAATAGAGAGGTGAATAGGACGGCGATTCATGACAGTAGACAGATAACGATGAGAGACTAGTCCCAAGACGAAGTTAATATTGAATAAAGACAAGGAATACATGAGATGCTCACCTAGTCCCAAGATGAAGAGGTCAAGATGGGGACTAGAGAGCTATTACTCTAAGCTTATATACACAGAACAGAAAGAAAGATAAGAACTGAGCAAAGCAAAGAAAGGAATCAGAGAACTGTCCAGAACAATCAAAGTACAGCCTATTGTCCCTGTAAGAGATGTATCATGAAAAGATGAACAAAAGATGAACAAGCTGTGTGTAGTGTCCCTGTAAGAGATGTATCATAGAAAGATGAACAAATGATGAAACAGGGGATGATAGCTGTGCATAGATGATCAAGGAAAGATGAACGAAAGATAGGGCAAAGGATGAACCAAACAAAGATCAAAAGGCAGTGACTGATGAAGAAAAGAAACAGAAAATGAATGAAAATACCCTGAAAATAATACTGTCACGACACTTATGTATTTTGATTGTGAAATCTAAAGTATGTACTGTATACTTAATTAAGTAAAGGACATACTTACTGAACGCATATATGTACTCCAGTTGGATGTGATATGATATTCTTACACGTCCTGAGCTCAGCCACAACTCAGCCGTACGCGATCAGTGTGGGTGCCCCTATTTGAATTTCAAATTCCCCACACCTTTGTTGTGTTTTAAAAGGGGTTTTTACAAAAAGCTAATCATCGCCGTGAGTTACATCTTGAATTTCCATCCCCTCTCTTTTTACCCATCGCGCAGGACCCCAGGGCTGTTCATGCTTTTCCCTTGTCATCCGCCATGGATAGACTCTTCGCGCAGGACTCCAGAGCTGTCCATTGCTTATACCTATTTGCCGCCATCTCTCGATTTCTCCCATTTGTTTTTTAATTACCTTAATATATCGGCATTTATTCCTATGGTACTTTAGATCAGTTCCCTTTTCTACTCCTTTCTGTAGTTTGTACTTAGACCCGAGAGTCTCGCCCCCACCTTCTCCTTACTTTCATTTCTCCTCACAAGTCTATAAGTGTTCAACAGTAGTTTTTGCGTCACCCGCCCTCCACTCCCATATTTACATGTACATACTATGTCTAGCGCTGCTGAGCCTCATCTCGTCGAAATATACCCAGGGGAGTCGCTGTTTCAGGGCTCCCTATCATTCACTGTTCAAAATTCTTCTTAGACGACGCTGCAAGATGATTAGTGACTCTTAAAGCTTAAACTCCAGGGTGCTCTTGATAGGGGGTATATCTCAGTGGTAGAGAATCATAATGAGAGTAGAACGTCTGCATGGGTGAATTCTGAAGGTCCTGCGTTCAATTTGTAGCACTTACCTCCAATGATGAAGTTGCATGTTTCCGTTTTTTTTTTTTATCACAACCACAAACTGATATAGATACCTATTCTATCTAGGGTGATCAGAGATATGTACTCATACTCTACTTGAAACTGTTTGAATTTCAGCATGTGCAGATATAGCTACAGATTTCTCTCTAAACCCGACCACGAGCCCAAAGAGACAGTGACATATTACTCCCTCTAAACCCATATAATCCTCCCAAAAAAACCAAAATAAAATATCCAAACTCTTCGTACTCAACAATCAACTCCTCGCATCCACGTTGCATGCTCCATATGAGTCCTCAACTTTGATTAAAGACTCATTTGAGACTCCTTTGAGACTCCTTAAATAAAATCCCACTGAACTCCATGAATCCTTCCAACACTCGGATCCGCAAGTTGATTAAATGCAGCGGGAGAAAGGTCTACATCTCCTGCGCCGGGACAGTCAGCGCATCTGTCGACGATGGTTACGACGATGGTTCTGCCGTTGGCTATTGATACAGTTAGGATGTCAAGTTGAGTTGATTGAGACTTGGAGAGGAGACAATGCAGACTTACCGGATACACTGATTGGTCGGCCGCAGATTGGGTTACTGAAGGGGAACATATTCGTGAATTTTCAAGAAGGGTGCAAGCATCAGAGTGGGACTTACAGATTGGGGTTGGGAGTGGCACCACTGTGATCATGAGCACAAGGCATTAGCATCAGAGTCTTAGCATTCAAATAAGGAAACAAAGCATCAGGCTACTCACGGGAAGTTATCAAAGAAAGATGCAGAAACCGCAGTGATCATGTCCCCGTCGGTGTTGAATAAGCCACAAGCGCCGAGGCCGGGATGGAAGAACGTGGCTAGTAGTCACGATTCATGATTCATGAAGGAAGTGGTAGAAAGAAGTGGTAGAAAACCAAGAGTCAGTCAGAGAACCAGAGTTTGGAAGATGGTAAACAGGCTTGAAGCACGGCACGATCGAAATAAAGTCTGAAGAAAGGGACGAGTGTACGCACCGTCACCGACGTTAGTACGACGAGCAAGGGTCTGTGTAATAGCAGG
>JAACJM010000258.1:0-115104 GCA_013368315.1 Tetrapyrgos nigripes | reverse complement strand
ATGTTAAATTTCCTGTGCTGCATGTAGCCCCTTTTCCCTCCTCAAAGCCTCCATTTGCTTTTCTGTGACCTGAGGTTTTTCTGGATGTAACCTCATGTAGTCCTATATTGCTTCAATAGCATGTTCCAGGTCAGACAAGGGTTCATACGAGTCTTCTTCTGGCCTGTAACTCTTCCAATGTACTAAAGATTCCACCTGTCTTCCTGATCTTTTGGAGTCCAGGATTTCTTTGACCTTGTATTCCTCTTCTCCATCTACTTCAATTGGCTTGGGCAGTGGTTGTTGTTGATTGGAAACTCATGCTCATAGACTTTGGATAACAAATTGACATGGAATATGTCATAGGAAGTTTAAGTTCATATGCGTGGCTTGATACTTTCTTTGCCCTTTTGAAAGGCCCCAATCTCTTGTAGTCAAATTTTTTCATTGGTTGTTGAGTCTTGATGTTGTTTCCATTTAACCACACCAGGGTTCCTGCTGTCCAGTCTTCTGGCTCTGGCTCTGGTTCTGGTTCTGGTTTTGGTTGGTGTGCAGTTGATAGGATTGATTGACTATTTCAATTTGTTCTTTGAGGTATTTGTGCAGATGTTGTAATTCAGTTACTTTCATTTGTGCAGCATGGTTTGGTAGATCCAGAATCCCTATCATCAGTTTTGGATGATATCCTTTATTTGTGAAGAATGGTAAAATGTTGGTGGTCAAATGAGGAGCGTTATTGTAGGTAAACTCCACCAGTGTAGATACTCCTCCCTGATCGTAGTTCACAAATGTGAGGAGGTACTGTTCTAAAATCCAGTTGACCCTTTCAGTTTGACCATCTGTTTCCAGATGGTTAGTCAGTTCTGTACTATACACTGTAAAGTCAACCTACCAATCACCCTATCTGAGGGTAGGTAGCCAGGTTAAAAGTAACCTACTGCTCTAGGTTGATAACTAAGGTACCTGCTTCTAGGTTGAAATCTCCTTTTCAACTTGAAATAGGTCGATTACCAACCTAAGTTATCTTCAGTGTTGTTTGTGAGGGCCAGTGCACCTATGTGTATTTTAGGCTCTTCTACCTTTATTTTCAGCTTGATAGAGTGGTTTGAAGCCTTAGGCTCCTTTTCTTTCGCCAGATAGCTCTGGAGGCCATCTTGGACATCAAGTCCAACTGCAGTGTGAATATGGACAGTGAGCTGTCCACAGTAAAATATTCATATCTCTATACCTAGTCTATGTACAGACACGAAAATTACACCAGTAGAAAGCCATCAAAAGCAGCTTCACAACGGTACCAGGGGGAAGGAAAAAGACATATGTTTGAGTGCTCCAGGACCCGGTTATAGATTAAATGCAGTAGGCCTCCACGTATTAGGATTCCAGGCCTCGAAAATGTATGTGCATGATAGAAAAGGAAAAAGACTCGAACTGCATACATAACTCCAAAAACTGAATACATAAACAAATACTGAAGGAATACTATAAAAAGAAAAGACGAGGTTGATTACATCTCCTGAATGTGCAGCTCTTGGATCTCCTCTCGGGCAGATGCCTCCTGGATCTGACTCTGACTTTCTACCTGACTCTCCTCCACCTGAGATGCTGCAGCTTGGGCTGAGGCAAACCTGATAGATTGAGAAAGAGACATTTCATTGGCAGATTTGTTCCCTTCTTTAGCCCATTCAACAGTGACAACCAGAATGATAAAGATGGGATATAAAGCCTTATTTGAAGATCCATCAGCAACACTAAAGAGTCAAGAATTAAAAACACGTACTGCTAAAGAAGGCATAGCAATGGCAAAAATCTGGAATGCTGCTGCCTGTTGATCATTCAACAGTGAGATTATCATGTATGTGACCTGTGAAGATTATGGTATAGTATTTCAGCATTTGTCAAGTTAGAGATGCAACCAGACCACTTAGCACCAACCCAAAGTGCACAATAAATAATCCCAGATTCTACCAGCAAAAATAGAACCTTTTGAACTTGGGAAACTGTATTTCCACACTGGCTGAGGTTTTTTCTGATGTCTTGATAGTGAGACCTTGACATATGTAAATTTTGAAGTTTAGTCAGTGGAAAAACAGTTATCTGAATAGTAGAAAACCTACCAAGCTTTGCATCCTATAAAACTTGTAGCAATGATGTTCGTGGCCAGCAAAGGCACTGTTATTGCTAATATGACCCTTTGGTCATCATCCTCAGTTCTCTGCAGGGCTGCGGTAATGGCAAATCCTGCATCTGTACCTACACCAGCTGGCGTAATTGGTCAAAGTGAGATTATACAGTCAAACCTTGGAAATAAGTTCTTGGCTCACCAAAAGATGCAATGATAGCCATGGTCAGAACACCTTTGACAAGTAGATTACCAGGAAATAGGATCCATGCTCTCCAAATTACAATTCCATCTCCAATGACATACTGGGTTGTCGTAAATGTGGGGGTATAAGTATATAAATTAATTCAATAAATCTTGTGAAGACTACTGACGTTTAATCTCTCAAATATTGCTGTTGCGATTTGCAAGTGCACTGATAGTTGTACAATCTTTGCAATGTTTGGGACATTGTAACCATTTTCTGGAATCTCGACCAGGATAAATTGTGTATTAATGACCGTAGATCCGATTGTGAGGATGAACATCAAGGCAACGAGCGTGAAAAGGGTGAGTTGTGGCTTCGATCGGCGCTTTTGTTGTGATCTGATAGTGCATACATTCATCACTGGTCTGCCACAATCCAGATATGAGTTCATAAACACTTACAAAATAGCATAAAGAATTGTGAGCATAAACGTGACGTTAATACCACAAAGCACCCATGATATGGCCACTTCTAGCATCCATGATCTGAGAACATAGAGATCAGGGCTGCTGAGGGATGAGACTGTTGTTGTCCTTGAAGTGTTGCAGAGGACATTGAGACGGATTGAAGGAAGAGGGAGGGATGATATCGCAGGTTAGAGATCATCTTCCGGATCCTTCTATGCACCATGCATCATTGTCTGATCCTAAGTGGTCCCGGACCAGTCGTGTATTTTATTTCCATCTTCTACGAATTTCAAGGTACAGGACCTTATTGCCGAACTTTCCTTCCATGCGACCAGCCAATTTCGGTTTGATCCAGTCAGACTTCTAAGATGGTGATAAAGTGATAGTCTGCTTCTGATAGGTACCAGCAGCCATCGACAAACCACTTGATCATGATTCATGATGACTTGTTGGTTCAGGTACACATTCTCCATGCCCCGTGTTTCCATACGTCCTCACTCATATGTATACTCAGGTGTGCTTGCGGCTTTGTGTGTGATTATCACCCCAAGCCCCTATTCACGAGAAGTACGTCAAATGCAAATCAAACTGTATTGCCTACCAAGTATTCCTTACCTGTTCATTCTACAGTTTATTCTTGGATAATTCTCGTTTGATTCTCCTTCACTTTGCGTCCTGTTTTGATAAATTAGTAGCAACCTCGAAAATATCCGTGCCCCTCCTGTGAGCCATGAAGTGAATCATTGAAACGAGACTGGAGCTCAGTTCACTCCTCAGCATCAAGCTTTTGATGTTTCTGAGATATTCTCGAGGGATCATCATCATCTCATGGTCCCCAAACCATGTCTAAATTCTCACCATCAAAAATTTTACTCCCGAACGATCAACAATTTTTCTCCCCCATCTTTGTGCCCTGACATATTGAAATTGGTTGACACTTTGATGTTAACTACAGCTAATGTTAGAGCATCAGTACCTCAAGGCACCCGTATCATAAGTCCTAAAAGGCCCTCGCTCTGTCTCCTACATTAATACTTTTGCCCAGCAGCTGTGCAGGATCGGTATAGGGAAATCTGCGGGTACCAATAAATATTCGAGTTCAACAATGTATGACATACATGTAGGCATTTGTAATATAGTAGAGAGGTGTAAAAGTATACACAGAGCTTGTAAATGGACTTCAACGAAGTGTAGTGAAACTCAAGTGTGCATGGATAAGCACAGCCACTTACTCCTATCCACAGTAGTCTCATTGGTAACTCAAGTATTTCTCTACAAAACAGCCTGGATATTTTTGCCACAAGCCTATTGTATGCAGTAGAGACTATTTTCATTCTCTGCAAGCCAATGTTCTATGAATTATGTACCAAAATTACCCTTAGACTCGAAATGAAGCCTGCACATGAATAAAGCTTATCATAATTCTCATTGTAAATGCAACCTACTCATTCTACTTCATCACTGAGCCAATGTTTCATGTGTTCACTAAGGGTATTTGTACATCCAATTCCTAGAAAAGCCAAGATCAATGTAAACTTACTGAGGTTTAGTAAAATTTATGATAGAAATTCACTTCTACACGTTCAGCATGTCAAGGTACTGGCTAGTAGTCCAGAAGCTACAGCATTCCTTGTTTTCAAACCATTAGAAGTGATCTAGATGCTGGGTGGATGCTGGTAGGGTACCATGTTTCTCACCTTTATGTTGTATGAGAGTCTGTTGGAAAGAACTAATGGCTGTATTGCATTATATACTAACCCGCCTGCTACAGTAATTTCAAGAATCATTCTCATGGATCTCAACCAACCTCAAAGCCTCAACACATGATTCTAACTTTTGACGGGATGATAACAAGGACTCTGTATTTACATTCCAGTCTTCCCACTTATTTATAACTCTGAACTACTTTGTATGGCTCCCAGAAATATATATTCAGTGGTTTTGTCAGTTTTCTACATTATTGTTTTCTTTGTTTCTTGGATTTTTTATCATTCTCTGTCTCCTCAGTCTCTTTTGTGTGATCTGCTACCCGCTTAGATCTACGCAGTTGTGCACTCTCCGGGACTACTTCCTCTTCAACAGGGTCAGGCCTTTCAGGTATAAGTCCAGCTTCCTTCTTGTGTGAATAATTTTATGCGAATACCGACAGCGCGTTCTATTCTTAAGATACACAACAGGCTCTGCACATACTCTCCTCTGTACATGTTGTGAAAAGACTATCTACACAATAAAGGAGTCATTAGAAGGCTTAATCAATTAGGATTCTACATAATAAGCAAAGGGTAATGAGTACCTGCATGTACCCGCATGACATACCCGCAGATTTCTGATGCCCAGTGCAGGATGGAGTCCTTCACATTCTCACTCAACAATCTGCTTAATTGTGATATCGTCAACTTGAATGGACAACATTGTTGAGCAGGCTATGTTCCATTGACGTAGCGGCAACTGTATACTTACCTGGGGATGTAAAAGTGCTTGTTAGAGCGGTTTGTTAGAGGTTTAAGAGCGATGAGATGTAGGAGAATTCTTTGTTATTACAGGGCAAACTATGAGCCCTTTTATACTGTTCTAGAGAGTACATGTGACTACTTATCTAAGAACTATAAGGTACAGTAAGCGTAAGTAATTAGATTCTTATCTTATCACTATCATAATCTAATGTTGATGGCTGCTTACTAATCTGCCAATTCAACACTCCCTCTTGCTAAGCTGCACGTTAATGTGTGTAAACATAAAGGCACTATAAGCAGCCAAAAGTAATCTTCATATAAAGACATATCAATACATTGTACCAAGGCTCTTTAGCTTGTATAGAACTGAAGTCCTAGTTGTGACCTAAACTTCTCGAATTTTTGCTTGCCAAGATTTTTTGTAAACATGTTGGCGGGGTTATTACTTCCATCTATGAATTTTACTGTTACGTTCTTGTTTGTGACATGTTCATGAATGATGTGATACTTAACGTCTATATGTTTTGAACGTTTTTCTGTAACAGGATTAGATGCAATAAAGATAGAGCCTTGATTATCCCCATGAATGTTCACTGGTTTCATTTTCATGTTGATCTTTTCTAAGAGAGATTTGATCCAGATGACTTGATGACTACAATCACTTAGTGCCATGTATTCAGCTTCAGTAGAGCTTAGTGCAATTGTGTTTTGAGCTCTAGAGACCCAGCTGAAGGAGGCACAGGCTAATGTTAGGAAGAAGCCAGTATGTGATCGTCGAGTGTTTGGGTCTGATCCCCAGTCTGAGTCTGTGTAAGCAGCAAGACCAGTTCCTAATGGATCAGCATTTGTGATCTTTTTCTTGGATCCATCGTACACTAGAGCGTAATGCCGAGTACCAAGAAGGTAACAACAAATCCAAAGAGCTTTGTTTAAATGATCAATAGACAGGTTTGCTGAATGCTGTGCCATTTTGAAGACTGCAAAGGCGATGTCAGGACAGGTTCCCAACATGATGTAGAGTAGAGATCTGATAACTGTCTGGTATCTTTGACAAAGAGCTGGGTCGACTGGAGTCGTTTTTGATAGGATAATATCCTGCAGGTAATGGAGTAGCAGAAGCTTTCGCATTTTGCATACCACATTGTTCGAGTACTTTTTCAAGGTAAGCACATTGATCAAGATAGATCTTGCTGCCTTTCCTGACAATGTTCATTCTAAGGAATTCCTTAGCATTGCCAAGATCCCTGCATTCCCATTTCTTCATAAACCTTGCCTTTAGTTCAAGAACTAGCTGTCTGTTTGCTCCACAGAATAGAGCATCATAATGTATACAACAGCGATAACAAATGATTTGTTTTTGTTATAGATGAAGATTCCAGCATCAGAATTGATTTGTTTGAAACCAAGTTCTGCCATGGACTTGTTGAGACCTTTCCACCATGCAAGCCCTGCTTGCTTAAGTCCATATAGAGCACAAAGTAACCGGATGACTTTGTGCTCTTTTCTGGTGTTCCATATAGATCTCTTCTTCAAGTATGCCATATAAGTAGGCACTACAGACATCAACACCTGAGATGTGCCAATTATTGAGGGCTGCCAAAGCAAAGATAAGGCACACTGTCTCAAAGCAAACAACTGGAGAGAAGACTTGATCAAAGTCTAGACCTTAGCGACAAGTCTCGCCTTCTTACAACTGTCAGTTTTGATGTCAAAGACCCATCATTTTTTAATGACTTTCCTATTCTCAGGACAATCTATGAGTTGGAAAGTACTGCACCTGTGAAGTACCTCTAGTTCTTCTTGGCAAGCAATTTTCCATTCTTCTTGCTCTTTATTTGGGGTGTCCATTCGCAGGGAGATTTAGATTCAATTGCATTGTTAAGCAAGAGATTTATTAAATGTACTCCCCCTTCCCAGCATAGTTTTGCCTGATATTCATAAAGATCATCGTTTTCATCTGTATTAGATGCAGAATTCTCATCGTCTGATGTGGATGTTTGTGGCCTGAGACCTTCATCAGCGTCTCCTGAGTCACTTTGTCCTGTGGAACTAGGACCAGGATCCTGTGGTTCTGTGGCTGCAGTCCTGTGTGACTGGTTTAGCTGTCGCAATGCCACACGTTCTCTTGCAACTCTGTCAGTGTCACATTTATCAGCTGCAACCTGTTTGTCTGCATTGCGAGCATGCTTGCCAGAGGGCCAAGTGCTCCCCTGTCTCCATGGCTGGTTAGAGCCAGGTAAAAATGTTTTTGGTGGTCTCCTGTCACGTTGAGTTCATCTAGGTGCAGGAGGTGGGTTTGGTGATCGCCTAGGTCACCTCAGAGGTGTCTGAAGAAG
Organism: Tetrapyrgos nigripes; assembly: GCA_013368315.1. NCBI lineage: Eukaryota > Fungi > Basidiomycota > Agaricomycetes > Agaricales > Campanellaceae > Tetrapyrgos > Tetrapyrgos nigripes. The sequence continues at coordinate 107,563 of JAACJM010000258.1, read as the reverse complement.
TTGAGGTGGTGATTCAGGTTCTGACTCAGATCTCGGGGGCGGCATTTCCAGAGGCAATCTCTGTGGACTCTGTCTGTCAGCATCATCATGTCGAGCATCAGGTCTCCTTTTGGAAGGTGTGTGTGGATTTAAATCGAAATGTTTGTCTTCATCTTCACTGAACATCTGAGGAGTATCCTCATTAGGATCATCTGGAACATCTTTCAATGTTATAGGTAGTTGTTTAGAGTTTGTTGTGCTTTTACTGCATTGAGGAAACATTGTTTCATTGAAAACTGCTTGTAGTGCAGTGAATAATGCATTGTTCTTTTACATGAATAGATTACCATGACTGCCTGGTGCAGGGCCAAGATAGGTCATAAGCTCTGATTTGGGAGAGAGTTTGTTCTTTCGAACTTTCTCTGGAACGTAAACATATGCTCCACAACCAAGTACACATAAGTGATCCATATGTGGTTTCTCCTTTTCAAGAGCTTCAAGTCACCACAACAGGGTGCACATTTACAAGTGCAATGCATGTGTGACACAAAATTCCCACCAGCTGTCAGGAAGACATGCATGAATGCGCATCGCTTCAGCCTTATCCATGATTGTGTGCATAAAGCACTCAGCACAACCATTTTTTTGGGGAGTGTATGGTGCGCTTTGAAGGATCTTGATGCCTTTGTCTTTCAACATGTCACAAAAGGCACCTTTAGTATATTCTCCCCCTGCATCAGATATCCATTGTTCGACTTTCATCTTGTATTGATTCTCAACCATAATGAGCCATTGGCGAGTTGCATGAATGGGTGTTTTCTTGCTTGTCAGCAATACAATCCATGCATTAGATGTAAAATCATCGAAATAGATAATCATATACTTGTACTTGTGGTATGATTCAATGGGAAATTCTTTAAGATCTGAATGAATTAGCTGAAAGGGACATGTAGCCTGTCTTTCTGATGGTGGGTAAACTCGTTGTGGTGTCTTTCCTTCAAGACATCTGCAGCAGAGTGGAGGTTCTTTTGGAATTTAGAACTCTGGCCAACCATCGGTATGTGTTCGAAGGTGTTTGAGAACATCATGAGAAGGGTGACCTGCATGTTGATGCACCAAGTCAAAGTTGATTTTGTAAATCATAGTGTCTGCCATGGAGGCGACATTTGTTTTGGTATGAGGAAGATAGTAAATGGTATCTTCTGGTGATCATTTGGTAAATGTCAACCAGTGTCAATGTGCTACTACTCCATCTGCATCTGACATTTTGTCATACTTCATCAGCATGATCATTTTGTCTGATCCATGAACAGTCACTCTGTCTTGTTGTAAGAATGTACCAAGTAACAGTAATCATGGATTCAGATCAGCAACATAATAAACAGGATCTATTTTGAAGAAGCAAGATCCTTGTTGAATTATGACAGTTCCAGCAGTGTCAGTATGTGTTACTCCATTTGCAGTTTGAATGGAGATTGCTGTCACAAATCGCTGCTCTATTCACCTCCCTATTCATTTCCTAACTCCACGGACTACTATTCATTTCTCTCATATTCCCATCATCATCTTCCTTGTCTATGGTTACCATCACTTGACCTGACATGTACATCATTTATCTCCTCCAATTCCTATCTCCATGGACATTCTCACCTATTCACTTATTCTCAATTCACTTCTTTTACATATATGCCAAGGGGCTTGTAGTTAGTTCTTTAGTCTGTTCACTTCGTCTCCACTCCACTCTCAGTACAGTGCAGTGTTGAGCATAGTTAGCTACTCATCCTTTCTACATCTTTATTATCTCTCCATACCTTTCCCTCTCTCTTGTCTCACTGTAACTGGTCAATCTATCTCGTTCATTGCATGACTTGGGTGGTTATTTGCTAAGTGACAAACATTCTTGACAATTGCATCAACTTTTCGTGATTCAACTAAGTCGGTTAAATCAAAAGTGTAATGTGCAGATGTACCAGAGTTGAGTAACCAGGCATTATCATAATGTTTCTGGTTGATGGTTTGATTGAACATCTTCTTTCCCTTACAATTCACACAAGGTGAATAATAAGTCCCACAGGGACATAATATATTGGGTACATTATAAATAGAGGGGCTTATAGAGGGTATGTATAAATATATTGATACAAGCATGTTTAAATAATAAATTGCATGTGTCTGGGCTCATCGTCTGCACTGTATGAGATGTGTCAGACACTCTATTCACAATGAAAGAGAAAGAAGGGGTGGCATACCTGTAGTAGCTGTGATTTTGTTAGTGGATTGAGATTTCTTTCTGCCACGAGCCTCCCAAGCATTGACCACGTGTGTATGAAGATAGTCCAATGACCCATCTTCGAAAGAGTCAACATCATCCTGAGTTTCCTTTGCAATGACATAAGTGTAGATGTCAGCAGGGAGTTTGTTGATAACAATCATGTACTGTAGGTACATAGGAATGATGGTATTTTTGCCAGATACATCTTGATGAGATCAATAGCGGCGCCAGGGTGAGCGTTACATGGAATCTCTACATTCATAGCCCATTTGAAGTTCTGGAAGACTTCAGCAGCTCCAGACTTATCATAAAGTTCTTTGAGGGTAGTCCACATTTCTCAAGTTTGAGACCAATGGCTTGAGTAACACGGAGTTTGATAACTCCCATTGCTTTGTCATTGTCTTTGTCCCAGTCAGTGGCATTTCCACTAGCAGCAGCAATGAATGTGGTAGGAGGAGGAGTGTTACTGGCTGCATCACTAGCAGCAGCACCAGCAGGAGCAGCTGGAGCAGATTGAGTGCCAGCATCAGCGATATCGATAGTTCTGGGACAAAGAGTTTCGAGGACATAGGAAATGCCCTGAGATTGGAGCCAAGATTTGGACTTGCTGGCCCAAAGGGTATAGTTTGGTCCAGTGAGTTCTGGAACTGTGGACATGAAGCTTGACCTGGAAGACATTTTTAAAATGTGATCTGGGGATGAAATCAACTGTCAGCATAACATCCTATATGCAAGATAAGCAGTGGCATTAAAGACGCGCCATGAAAATAAATGAAAGCTGCAGGTAGCACGCTTATGACAGTGATTATTCCCAGTGTGCTTTAATCAGCTTGCAGCCATGAAGGCGCATGTAGAGAACGTCTGCCTCTGAGGGTGCCATTCAAGCAGCCACAAAGGGCGCTACCAGGTATTACACAGTCTAGGACAGCTGCCAGTGATGACACAATGTCCAGGGCTTGCAGGGCCCATAACCTGTTGAGCAGGCTATGTTCTATTTACATAGCGGCAACTGCATACTTACCTGGGGATGTAAAAGTGCTTGTTAGAGCAGTTTGTTAGAGGTTTAAGAGCGATGAGATGTAGGAGAATTCCTTGTTATTATGGGACAAACTACAAGCCCTTTTATACTGTTCTAGAGAGTACATGTGACTACTTATCTAAAAACTATAAGGTACAGTAAGCATAAGTAATTAGATTCTTATCTTATCACTATCATAATCTAATGTTGATGGCTGCTTACTAATCAGCCAATTCAACAAAACATATCTTATTCAAGGGTGCCCAGACCGAGAAATCCTGGACCGGGGGTAGGTAGGTAGGTTCCCCAGCGGGGGTCTAAAATATTTTTTTTTGACCCCCTCTACAACATGCTTCAAACCCCTTCCAGAAGCAATTTTGTTCTGAAAACCACACCTCAGCAGACTTATTGAAGGTTTTCCAACTGTGACCACAATAATTTTAGGCTCTAAGCACAAGCCAGTCAGGATTGACCAAAGGTTCTCACCACTATATTAGGCAAGAAAGTATGTGTGAAATTACTATATATGGAAGGTTAGGTAGGTAGGTTCCCTCACTTGGGCACTTTTCACCCTCAACATGTGATGTTCCCACAGTCCAAAAAGGCAAGCCCTTTGATGGGCCACGGGCCAAGCCCAGAGCTCCATTGTTCTTCCTCCGGAGGTGCTTTTGTTTGTATATTTTTGGCCTCTGGTTGAAGTTGTGAGCATCGTTTCACTACAGAAGCCTCAGAGCTATGGTGAGGCAAAGTCAACCTGATATACGAGCTCTTAAATGCCATGTAATAGCATAAAAATGATACATTTGGACATGCTAAGGGAATATACACTGTAAACCTGATATAAAAACCTCCAAAAGACACTACACTACACTATCCTATCCTGTTCAACTCATAAGCACAAAATGGGCCTCTGGCCCTGGAAGAACCACAACATAAGCCTGAAAGAGGAGCAAGTTAGCAAAACAGACCAGAAGGACACTATAGAAGCAAACTGATAGTGGAAAAGCGAGACAATGGTGATAGATTATCTTACAAGGCATAGAGAGAGCAGGCCTAAGACCAGGGGGGGAGGGTGTTCACGAGTGGTGGTGGTGGTGGTGAAAGAACAATCAACGAACGAATAAACAAAACACACAGGAGGCTCTCGGTCGGCCAATTGAAGCCCTATTGGGACGTCACGTGTTGAGGGCGGAAAGTCAAAACCTGGTTCCCTCCACCAGGTCCTTAATTTTTTTTCCAACCCCCGGTATGTAACTTTTTTTTTCGGAGCCCCTTGATCTTATTATCTACTCAGTGCACACTAGTATGACTCTAGGTCGTACCAAAGTTCGCATTCACAAGTACAAAGACAAGCAGAGTTCAGTCATTGTCGACGAGAAGGGCCAGGAGGTGCACGAAAAAGATTTTATGAAAGCACCACTGGTGACGGTAGAGTAACATGCCCTTCATTCAGATGTCCTCAAGGTCGGGGAGAGGGAAATCAGACTTGAATGGAAGGAGAAGTAGACAGCGAGGTATGTAATCATTGTCTATGTTTTATCTTGAGAATTGGTACACATCATGCACTGGTTTATCGCTCAGAACACTGGCGTTCCATTATGAAAAAGACGGTAAGATGTACCAATGGCATACAGAGGGGCAAGGCAAAAATTCAAGGTAAGCCTCTATCAACACCGCTGACTTACATCTCATATCCAGCTCGTGAGCAAGAAAACCCACTCCGATGAAAAATACTCAGGACCAGAAGCTGAAGTTGCAGTATTCCAACAAGGAGAACGTCGTGATACAGCTGACAACGCTCCATCCAAGCCAACGTTATTCATTCATCCGGAAGAAATGAACATAGTCGATGAGATCGTCCCTACTTTTGTGTACTATGCTGTACGACAAATGATGGGAGCGAAAGGTATGACGGGGAATAGGATAGCTGATGTCACGACCGCATCCAATAGGGCGTTGGGTTTCGCGCTAACTCAATAGACATCTGGCATCCTGATTCATAGAACGTTATAATTTCATATTGACCACGAAATTGTCTTCTAAGGATCCACCTAGTATTACTAATAGTAGCTAAGTTGCAAATCATATACCTGAGTACGTTAACACGGCCCCGACGAGGTGCAAGCACTAGGAGCTGGAGCTGTCACAATTCCTACATTAGTCATTGCAGTCGTTGCAAACCCTGTATTACCATAGGTCACTCCTTTAGTCTGCGTCGAATGATCACGCAGGGAGCTGGGAAGGCCATCCCACAGCTGGACACTCCCATAATAAACGAGACTAGTAACAATCAGATCCAGCAACTTGCCATTGCCAGGATCTGCCACTGGGCTGAAGGACAAGGACAACGTAGGCCGTGCCTCAGGAGTTCCCTGTTTGAAGATGGCAATGTCTTTCGATCTGTCCTTGGATTGAGCAACGAACTAGGTAGGATAGAACACCGGTCATGCCACGCCAAATTCATCCGGAAAGAGATCCCAACAAGTCGCCAACTTACCCTGAAATCCTTTCCCTCTTGGAGACATTCCCATCGGTATGTTTTCCCGTTAAATGGATTCACAAATCTGAGTTTACTTCAAACTGAAGTCATTTTCTCAATCAAACGGCAAGTCCCGTCGATCAACTTACCTCTTCCCGTGTCTCCATTCCAACTTCCCAACTTGCACGCCGACGCCCGCCTCTGAGTCTACATCTTTCAAACGCATGACATCCCTTCTCCATGCATGCATTCCTTCCACCCTACCCACCTCAATCCGAGTCTTCTTCTTTTCCGGGCCATTGCCATTCTTATCCTCATCCTCGTCCAAAACTCTCTCTATGCACCCCTTGAAAGATTCCTGGTGCGGTTCCGAGTGACAATGTTTCCCAGCCAACACTCTCTTAAGTCCCGTATGATCTGGAACTCGAGTGATATAGACCGTTTTCCCGGTGGAGTCGAGGAGTTTGGTGTTGAAGAGGTCTGGGGCTGATAAGGAATGATTGTGAGTACGATTACCGTTGCCATTACTACCGTCAGAGCCAGGGGCAAAGGTGTAGATGTAAGTGTCCGAGTTCGAGTTCGTCATATTGATATTCAATTTTATGTAGCAAGCTTTTGGAAGGGAGTTAGTAAAATTACAAGCATGTCGATTGTGCCAGACATGCGTACCACCGATGTCACCGAAGAGAAAAAGATATTTGAATGAGCTGAGAGACCGAGAGCTACGGCCTGGATTTATATCCTATTCGTTGGCCAAAGAAGAGTTTCATCCCACGTAGCTATACTTATCAGCCGATGGTACCAGTGTACATGTGCCCCGCCGCCGGTGACCAGTATCAGTCTCCACAGCAAGACTTCATATGCGTAGTCCTGTGCACTTATAATTAATTCAAGACGTCGACTTGAGTAGACTTGGACGTAAAAAAACGTCAAATCCCTATCGGCGGGTGGAATGTTTGATCTACTTATAGCGTAGATCTTAATTCTGGGCACGTCATATGAGCGGCTGGTGACGACAGAGCTCAAGGCTCAAGTGAAGCCGCACTGCTTTTCTTAACTATGGTGCACCCACGCTGACGTCAGTGGCAATGAGACGCATACTAGCCGCAGTAGTAATGAAGTTGGCACAAGTGATATCTGGATCTGGATTCAGAAAGGGAGAAACGGACAGGGCAGGAAGGGGCATAATGCAAAATCACGAATTCGAAGTAAGAAAAGACAGAGACAGACAAAATACTAGTATAACTTGCAGAATATTGATATTCAGTACACACTCAATTTATGCATTTACGCAAACCCAATCGCACCTGTAACCCCGCCACAACAACGCCAGCTAGCAAAGCAGTGAGAGCACCGATACAGCCCATACCGGCACCGAAACCCTTTAGGCTTGAGGCAGAGTTCTTACCGCCATTGCCGTTCCCGCTACTATTGTTGTTGTCACCGCCCCCGCCTCCAGCAGACGAAGTGTCGAGTCCTCCGTCGTGTCCTCTACAGTCATCGCGTTTTCCGCGCTCTTTCTTCCAACTACTGGTGGTCCATCATTGAGCTTTTCCTCATACCCCATCCACCGGGCCTCAATGTCATCACTACTCTGGATTGGAACTCAACGAGCTGAAGCAGGCTGGATCGTGAAGCGAGGAAGGGAGAGGTTGCTTGGGGAGAATAAGTAACGTATAAGTCGAGTTGGAGAGGGGGGACTGAATGCGCAGGATAGAGAGACGACTCATCACGGAATCCGCCAAAACATGGCCATGCATGGATCATGCTGGCCAACCATCCACAGTCATGGCCCTTACAGTTCCATGCATAATCCAAGCATGGAATACCATAGCCAGCATATTCCATCAAGGGCCATGACTATGGATGGTCGGCCATACTTCAGCGGATTTCGTGATGGAGGACCTGCAGAAATTGCGATCATAAGAAAGTAGAAACGACAATGAGAAAATGAAAGATACGCACCGTTTCCAGGCGACTAAAAGGCATCTTCTCCACCAGCTACTGGCAGACATTGAGCACATGCCGCGCAGTAAGGAAAACCGGAGACCCATACACGAGGGCCCTAACGTGTTCGAAACCACCGAAACCCACCAACATTGCCATATGCCTTCGTTAATGATGACCTGCGCTTTCGTTTGTCCATTTAAAGACGAGATTGCTAGAAATAGTGTCTGCTGAGACAGAGCCAAAGGGAGAACTGAGTGAAGGGAGGATACGGAAGGGTAGAGGGCCAGCGTGGAGACAGTACACATATATTAGGGACGAGGAAAGCCTTGAATTGGCCTTGAACCATGTGAAAATCTACGCCTCCTCTACGCTTCTACGACCATCGCCAATTAAACTGACCAGACACTAATCTTCGAGATAAATAACAGTATGAGACGGGTGCAAGTCTTTGTGAACACCACGAAAAGTGACGGAGGAAAATATGCACTGATATGGTCCACTTTCGCATATTTTCCTTATTTAAGAAATGCCAGAATATATAGGAATATAATGTACTAGCTGGGGTTTATTTTCCATATATTTTCCGTCATTTTTAAAGTGAGGAAAGTATGCGCAAGTGAGGAAAGTTTGTGGAAGTTACGACGCCTCTTAAACTTAACTTAAAGGCCGAGTTAACTTAGGTCGAGACCCCGTGACTTTTCTAATTGAGTTGCAAATTTACTACGGCTTCAATCTCCCATCCCTTTTCATGGCTTATGGTCCAATGTATTGGGTTCCCACGGTAGAGTCAACTGGCAGTCAACGCATTGGCTGTCAGTTGACTGCCATGTTGACTACCATGGGCTCAGTACCTACAGTCCCCCGCTTTCATTGTCCATAAAATACTTAAATAAAGATAATGCAGGTTCTATGAGACTGACCAATATTTGTTTGAGCTGGAGACAGCACTTCCAATTGAAATAACAAAGAAATAACTGTTTTTGTAAAAAGGCCGCAGATCCCAAAAACTCCATACTGTAATTTCAAATCCAGAGAGCACTTACCACGATGATTAGATTTTTAGAAAGTAGCTTTAAAATACTAGAGAAAAATATTACAGCTTCCCAATCGCAATGGGAATCTAGTTATGCTGCTCATTCAGAGGCGCTGTTGTGACAGTATTATTTCAGGGTAGTTTCGTTCATTTTCTGTTTCTTTTCTTCATCAGTCACTGCCTTTTGATCATTGTTTTGTTCATCCTTTGCCCTATCTTTTTTTCATCTTTCGCACCATCCAGTAATACTGGTACGGCCGTAAATTTTACTGGCTCAGTGCTGGTATGGTATACCTGTCCTCGTATTCGTACTGGTTCATCTAGAAGCCTGTACAGTACTGGATGGGTACGGGTACAGCAGTAATACTGGTTACGGGGTCATGCTGCTGCAGCTGGAAGAAATACTACAAGCGACACACCTTTTACTGACTTCGTGTTGTTTTTAAGACTTGTAGAACTGAACTGGAGGTCAGAAACTATTGTTATGCACATCACCATAGCTCTCTGAAAGATTTTCACTTGGCCTTTGTGACTCACTGACATCTGAACAACAGCTCATCAGCATCTTTTTCATCAGGATTTGCGCAGATCAAGCGCAGATATACCCTTCGGGCTTGGATTTTCACCTCGCTTTGACCACTTCATGTACAAGAATGACGAAAACTTGGCGAAAAGGACTAAAATTTAAGGAAAAGTCATTGCCGGGGCTTGACCGACCCGTATACCGTACCAACCCGTATGACAGCCGTGAAGGAGAAGGTGATATACGGGTTATACCCGTACAGTACAGTCCCGTATTTTTTCTCCAAATCTTGCTATACGGTACGGGGTCGTATTTCCATACAGTTCCCATATAACTGTATGGATACTGGTACAGTGCGAAGCCCTACAATTATCTATCCACAGCTACTATCCCCTGTTTCATCTTTTGTTCATCTCTTTATGATACATCTCTTACAGGGACACTACGCACACACAGCTTGTTCATCTTTTGTTCATCTTTTCATGATACATCTCTTACAGGGACAATAGGCTGTACTTTGATTGTTCTGGACAGTTCTTTGATTCCTTTCTTCGCTTTGCTCAGTTTTTATCTTTCTTTCTGTTCTGTGCATATAAGCTTAGAGTAGTAGCTCCCTAGTCCCCATCTTGACCTCTTTGTCTTGGGACTAGGTGAGCATCTCATGTATTTCTTGTCTTCACTTAATATTAACTTTGTCTTGGGACTAGTTCTCATTGTCTTCTGTCTACTGTTGTTCTGTCTACGTCTACTGTTTTGAGCCAAGTGTGTTACAATTTCTCACCCCTATTCTATAGGACTCTCTGACTCGCTCTTTCTTTTCTTTACTTTGTTTCATTTCTTCTTATCTAACACATGTTTCCCTTTTGTTCGCCATGCTCTTCCTTGCTTTCTTTCTTACATGCATAGGACACATGTTTACTATTACTTACATATTGCTTACATGCATTGTATGCATGTTTCCTTTGCCTTTATCTTATACATGCATTGTATGCATGTTTTCTATTACTTACATCCTGTTTGACATAGCTACTACAGACGATTTACATGCTTTACACACATTGTACTTTGACTCATAGTTACAAGGTATCTTTGTATATAGGTAGAGCATTCTTCAAGCTAGATTCCCCAGCTTGACCTTATACATCTTTCTACAAGTCTTACTTCAAGTAATACTTGTCTTCAGAAGTCTTGCTCAAACCTTTCTTCTACAGAAAGGCTCAACAAATGAATGAACAAAAAGCGAAACCTTGAAGTACAACTTCCGTTGTAACAAAGTGTGTGCTCTACACCACAGGTGCCTTCGGAAAACAAATTCTGAAAGAAAATTGTATGGCTTCCCTGTCACAAAGGGTATCAGTTACACCTCATAATAAGCAGTGCCTTCGGAGACCAACTCCGAAAGAGAAATAGTACAGGACCAAATTTCTAATTTGCATTCATCAGCTTTTCAGTAAATCACTCATGGGCACCTGCAGCTGCTTGCACAAGCACCTACAAGCTGTGTGAGTCTGTGAGTCTGTGAGTTGGCGAGCTGAGTCAGTTTTTCCATGACTACACGTGTCTTCAAGTTGTGATTAAAACAACTATTATTCATGAGGTATTCTTCTCTGGCATAAGTTTACTATACAACCAGTATGCTGATTAATGGAATGGACTTTTTTTGTGGTAAAAGGGCTACAGTGAAGTATCACAAACCCTCAAGCTGGGCTAACCTCTTGATGCTGAATGGGCTTGTCAATTAGGGGAGAATGCCCCAGGAGGAGTCTGGAACCTAGGGGTGGCTTCAGCGAGAGGGAGTGACACTACTCACCCACTGACCCTAAGCCTATGAGACCAACAATCTGAGCTACTGGCAGATCAATCTACATCCCTGTACATCAACCAAGATGACAGCAAGGAACTAGACCAAGGAGAATGACAATGGATGGTGAATGTAGAACGAGAATCCCTGTAGAGGATATGAGACAACTGTGACTCCTGAGAGAGTTGTCTGACTAGATTCGCCATGCAGAACAAGCAGAGAAGAATGAGAGGAAACAACAACAAGATCAATTCTGAGGCTTGAGTACAGGAGAACACTACCTATATACGAGTAGTGAAACCAACTCCTGGATCAAGACTCTGCAACTAACTATGGTGCTCCTATAACTAATATACTAAATGATTGCGAGTCCCAAACAGTAAGTAGAATAAACAAATCAAATGTTAAACAACAAATATAGATGTGGAGCAATGAACAGAATGAATAATTGACATAATAAATGAAATGGAAATAGAATAGGGTGGGGGCACACATAGGTATAATCGAAAAACCCTCTGAATGTTTTTGGTCTTAGGCAGTGAATGATGTAAGATTGATGGATACGGAAATATGAAGGAGTGCATGAGTATGGCATGTGCCAAAGGTGGCTGAGACGAGGATTTCTGACAGTGAAGTGCATCAGTATATGCAAACTTTCAGGTGAGTGGGAAAGCGCCAGAAAGTTCAGAAAGTTCATGAGTAAAAATGCCAGCTTGCTGATGTTGTTCCACTCTTTTGCAGGGGAGGGACCATACAGTAGTTATCCACAAACACAAGCCTTCCATCCTTTACAAAGGAAACTAAACCTGCTAAGCAGAGTAATGCAATTAAAAATTCAAATACATGGAAGCTTTGATTCCCATCGAAGTTTCTTCATTTTGTCATGGCCATTTCCAGACTCATACCATTCGCAAAACCATAGCCAAAGCTGAGGCTATGATCTGTTGTGCTAGTCAAGTTGGTTCTATTGTCAAGAACTATCACACTGCTGATTTTCCCCAGTCTGCACGAATTCATCGTGCATTGGAGGACATCACAGGACACAAGACTCTCAACACCGTTGAAGCTTATATTGCTGATACTTACCAACTTGGTGATGGGCTTCAACAGACTTGTTTTCCTATTTTGGAGTACTCTGAGGTGTCCGTAGAGGATTGGAACCCTATCAAAATTCCTCAGATGGATCCTGTTTCATTGATCAACACTCCAATCAATGATTGTATTCATTGGTTGTCGATCTATGGAAATTTTGTGGAGCATCCAGGTTTCTTTGTTACCAACAGCGGAATGGTAGATACCAAAACCGTTGAAGGCCTCCGATTGATCCTGGGACTTGCCCCTGACTTATCTATGGCCCTCAAACACAAAAGCAAGTTTACTTGACTTTTCGTGTTACTTTGTGTCATGCCTCTTATGTATGGCCAATTATTGGTCCAACACTCCATAGAGGTCAATACCACCTTCCAAGTCTGTACTATCAGCTCCCGTGATCCCACCCGCTTTACCATTGTCGATGTGGCTCGCCACTTGGCCTCATGCGGCATCACAGAGGATATGATCAATGATCTGTTGCAGTTTGGATGACATTATTGTCATGATTGAAACTACACTAAACCAGTGGATACTTACTGGTTGGATATACTTCATAAATCCAATCTCAGTATGCTACTGGTTGATTGTGTTCCTGCTTCAAGTTATGCATATGAATTACCCAAGCATTGGAACTGAGACGATCTATTAGAATTTCGACATTGACTTCTGATTGTCCGTGCTCTCAAAGCACAATGCTCTGTTCCTCACAACTATAAAATGCCCATCATCATTCATCAGCAAGCCGGCATTTGTACGCACGAACTTTCTGAACTTTCTGGCACTTTCTCACTCACCTGAAAGTTTGCATATACTGATGCACTTCACTCTAGCCCTTTTACCACAAAAAAAGTCCATTCCATTAATCAGCATATTGGTTGTATAGTAAACTTATGCTAGAGGAGAATACCAGGAGAATACCTCATGAATGGTAGCTGTTTTAATCACAACTTGCAGTAGCTTGAAGATGCGCGTAGTCCACGTGTTGTGTGAACTCACAGAAAAACTGACTCAGCTCGCCAACTCACAGACTCACAGACTCACACAGCTTGTAGGCGCTTGTGCAAGCGGCTGCAAGTGCCTCTGAGTGATTTGCTGAAAAGCTGATGTTATCCCAGTAGTTCCTTCCAACAACAATGCTGGCATCGATCTTAGTGCACTTCATGTTGCTACTACCCATTACTCAATTCCAGCTACGTCTTCTATTACTCGTAGTTCAGAGGTTCAAAGGTAATTGGTACTGTATCCTGGTAGATAAAATTTCTACTTATATATTACTTATATAATCCAATTGCCTATCTTTTCGTATATTCCTTGACGGAATCTTGTGGGGGAGGGTGTAACACGTACTACCTAATACGGACCACTATATAGTTTACCTATCCGTTCTCACACCTTCCAGTATATAAGCCACTTGCATAGTACTTAGAGATCATCATCTTTTATTCTTAACCACCACCTGTCGTGCTTGTACCTAGGAACAATTATAAAACCTGTTCTGGCTTAGGTCTTGAGCATTAGGTCAGTGAGAATATCTACATATTAACTTTACACCTCATGAGTGTATTTCAGTATGAAATTGCAGACACCTTGTAGATACCTTGCAGACACCCTGCAGACACCCTAAGAAGGCACCTCAGGAGTGTCAGGTACAAGATTTCTGCCTAGAATTGGACAGGAATGGAGGTAATACAAAGATTAACTAGCAATAGCCAATTTCTGGAAAGAGACTATTTTCTCTGCCTCTGTGGTTTCTTAGATTGGTTTCCATCCTCTGTCTCTTCACTTTCCTTTTCTGAATCATGTCTGTGCTTAGATCCAGCTGATTGATGTGGCTGGTGAGGTTCTGTTGGCTTTGTAGTGATTTCCTCCTTTAAAAGTCCAGTTTCCTGTAAGGCCTTTTTTGACTTGTTTAAGCTTTTCTCTTTGGTCAATGGCCTTGGTCTGGGTCTGGGAGGCGCAGTCTTCTCCTTCTCTACTTGCTTTGTCTTTCTGCTTCCATCTTTTCCCAACAGATTTGCATGTTTTACGAGGCGGTTCCTCGTCTTCTTGAAGTCTCTCAGTCTCCAAGTCTGGGTACAGAAATATTGCCAGCTGTTTGCGCCAGCCTCGCTATATGAAATTACATTACATACTTGAACTGTGTACTTATATTGTAAAGTGATACTTACGAACAAACTCATTTTTACAAAAGTGGACCACCAAAATGTAGAAAGTGTTGTAAATCAGAAAGTGTCAGAGTCATCACGACATGCACATGTACCACTGGAAGAGAGCACGCATACTCTTCGTTGTCTCGTACGATCAACATAACCAGATTATAATCAGGAAGCCTTTCAGGCACGACTCAACCATAGAAATTTCTCGTTAAAGAGGTCAAAGATCATGAACACGTACACGTGCCGAAGGGAGACTGGGTAGGACTAGAGTATTGTATTGGAGGGTGTTGTTTGCTACAGTGATTCACTGACTTTCCTTCCTTCCCGATTCCCAATGAGCTGATCAACGGGTATAGCCCCTAAGGCCTCGAGTCATCTCAATGACGTTTCTTGTTTGTACCACTACGGTATGATTCGCCTGGGTACTTCCTTAGCCTCCCTAGTCGCACATCAGCATCCCGACTCCAGATAAGTTGATTTTTAAGGCTATTCAACGCGCTCGAGCGATCTGCGTGTGATGCACGCACGTCGCGGCTGCGTCCCACTGTCCACTGTGGCACCATCAGCGCTGGGTCAGCGGACGACGAGGTCTTGAAGATTGACCTGACGAAACCCGATTATGAACCACGATCGCCAGTAAGAGAGAAAAAGAGCATACATACCTTATGAAGTTATATAATCCGTAGCTTGGAGTCCACGACATGCACGGCGTTCCGCGTTAATGTAGATCAAACAGTGACGGGCGGACCGTCAGCGCTGGGTCAGCGGATCAGCCGTGACGACGAAGTCTTGACGATTGACCTGACGAAACTCGATTACGAATCGTGATCGCCAGTAAGAGAGAAAAAGAGCATACATACCTTATGAAGTTATATAATCCGTAGCTGGGTCCCAGACATGCACGGCGCGTGCCGCGTTAATTTAGGTCATGTAGATCAAACAGTGACGGGTGGACCGCCAAGGAGGTCAAAGCAAAGTTCAAAGTATACACTACGGTGACTACTCATATGTGAAGTAAATGAGGTTGAAGAGCGCCAGGAGAGTGAAATGGCTGTGCATAAAAGATTTAAAATGTGGCACATTTCAACCCTCCCCACCCGTTTCTTTTCTCTTCTCCTTGACGGTCTTTACGTTTCGAACTCTCTCTTCTCTTTCTTTCATTTGTGCTGGTCGCATCGGACTCACTCTTCCAAAATCTTTCAGGACAGTCATTACATTACTGGAGGACGGACTACACTTTTGCTCGCTTCACTTTTGCTTGTAGAGAGAGATGCACTCGTTCTCGTCGTCACTCACAAGCCACCTGTTACTCGTCTTTGCATGTGCTTCGCTGTTGATCCATGATTCATCCAATTTTGCCTCAGCGTCACCCGTAGATATATTGGCATCATCAGGTTTGAAGACGAGGAAGATTCCTGGAGGTTACTCGGTACCTTTGAAACGAACGAAAGGCGGTTTGGGGAGGAGAAATGATAGTAGGAAGTCAAAGAGGACCAAAGAGATGAGGAAGCGCGTTGGTGTCATCTCAGAGACAGGTCTCGGGGACTTTTTAGATCTGTGTGTAGTAATGTTGTCTTATGCTTAATGCATGCTAAATTTAGGCTCACATTTACAGTATATATACAGTGCCAGTCGAAATAGGTGGAATTGTTACTGCTGTTCAGCTAGGTGCGCGTTAATCCCGTCCTGCCACAAACTGACATTCTTAACCCAGTACATTCTGTACAGACACAGGGAGTTCAGATTTTTGGCTGACCAGGTGGGCGAATTTTCCCATGAAGTGCGTCTCTTATATGCAATGTTGAACTGAAAGATAGTGATGCATGTACTGCTACCTCCTGTAATGGTCCAGCAACTGCCGAACAATACCCCATGTCCACTTTCAATGATTCTGGTGCATCCGTAACCTTGGCGTATGGTGGTGGAACCGCCTCTGGCCCAATCGGCTTTGACACCGTGACCGTTGCAGGTATCGCTATCCAAAACCAAGCTTTCGCTGCCGTCGATGCTACCGATATCGCCTCAGTCACCCAGCAGAATGCTGCAGGGATACTTGGCGTGTCCTTTCCTACTCTGTCCAAAGTCCAACAAGCCTTGACGGGCAAGTCAACACTGACAGGATCGGATGATTCCATATTGGGAACGTAACAATATGGTCCGTTGCTACCTAGGATCGCGATGACTGGTGCTTTGGATATGCCCATGTTTTCAATTCAACTGCAAAGGGCGACTATTGACATTGGTCAGGGTGTTTTGACAATTGGAGCGTTACCGGAGGGAATCAATAACGGTAGTTTGACATGGGTTCCGGTGAGGTTGTATAAGGACAGTGATAGAGGGACGACAGCGTCCAGTTTTACTCCCGTTGATGAGGCGTATCCCTTGTGAGTCGTCTCTGAGGGCAAGTGGCTCTTGATTACTGACATTCTGGCTTTGGCAGCCGTTGGGAAATCGACATTGACGGTGTCTTCTTGGACGGCCAGAGGGTACGCGACTCAGCCATTCCGGCCAATGGGGTCTCTGTTACGACAACAACAGTTTTGATAGATAGTGTGAGTGATTGTGCGTACACACTGATCGCTCCTGTGACTCACTGTAGCTTTCTTCACTCAGGGGACTACCAACCTTGAAGGCCCTTCTGACGTTGTCAACGACATCCTTTCCACAGTCTCGACCACTTACGACCCCAGCAGTGCCGATGCCTCCATCACGTTACCTTGTGATGTTCCACATACATTAGCATTCCAAATTGGTGGAAAGGTAAAGGTAGGGCTTCACACCGTCCAGTAATACTGGTACGGCCGTAAATTTTACTGGCTCAGTACTGGTACGGTATACCCGTCCTCGTATTCGTACTGGTTCATCTAGAAGCCTGTACAGTACTGGACAGGTACAGGTACAGCAGTAATACTGGTTACGGGGTCATGCTGCTGCGGCTGGAAGAAATACTACAAGCGACACACCTTTTACTGACTTCGTGTTGTTTTTAAGACTTGTAGAACTGAACTGGAGGTCAGAAACTAGTGTTATGCACATCACCATAGCTCTCTGAAAGATTTTCACTGGGCCTTTGTGACTCACTGACATCTGAACAACAGCTCATCAGCATCTTTTTCATCAGGATTTGCGCAGATCAAGCGCAGATATACCCTTCGGGCTTGGATTTTCACCTTGCTTCGACCACTTCATGTACAAGAATGATGAAAACTTGGCGAAAAGGACTAAAATTTAAGGAAAAGTCATTGCCGGGGCTTGACCGACCCATATACCGTACCAACCCGTATGACAGCCGTGAAGGAGAAGGTGATATACGGGTTATACCCGTACAGTACAGTCCCATATTTTTTCTCCAAATCTTGCTATACGGTACGGGGTCGTATTTCCATATGGTTCCCGTATAACCGTATGGATACTGGTACGGTGCGAAGCCCTAGGTAAAGGACTTGTCTGCTTTTGGAGTGCAGCTGGTTGATATGTGCCCTTGTAGATGTTCTCAGTTGACCCAAGAGACTTCATTAGCGAATCCCCCAACGACTTATCAACATGCGCAGCGAATAAGCTCACAGCCACCAGTCCTCCTGGTCCTGGAGAGTTGGCTAGGTGGATTCTGGGAGATCCCTTCATGAAGTCGTGAGTGCTTCTTAAATATGCATGCAGACACTAGTGGTTTATTAATTCTTTATCTCTTCATGGCTCAATAATCTCGTCGCTTTCTACTACGGCAATCTCACTCACCCTTCAGTCGACCCACCGCGGATCGGTTTCCTTTCCATGGTTCCACAAAACGCAAACAAACTGCTCACTGAAGCAATTCAAAATGCAGAGTCGACCGGGATTCCAAGTACGTCTCAAGTCTTTCAAATTTTACACCACTCACCTATCCTTTTCCCTCACAGCCACAATTGATGCAGCCCCAACTGCCTCAGCAGCTACCGCTGATCAAATTACCGTATCCCCAGGGTTTACCGGTATCACAACGACACTCGGAGTTCATTCGCCGACTACGGCGGTTCCTGGTGATGATACCTCCAAATCGGACGGAAGTGACCCTAGTAATAATACGGTATAGGTAAATCTGCAGACACCCCGTGCAGACACCCTGCAGGGCTGCAGACACCCTTCGGATAATGTTGTAAATTACTGTATAAGACTGTATGTACCATGCCATATATATATTTAAGCTTCCAGATGCTTTCCAAGTTGTGTATCTGCTGTACACGAAGTGTAAAAATCTTCAAAAAAGGAGTATAAGCACAGCCACAGATTTTTTCCTGCTACATTCCTACAGATTTTCTCTATTCAGGATATCAGGGGAAGAGTTCTACATTCTCATGAGTGTATCTCAGTGTGAAATTGTACAGCAAGGACACTCAAAAGGTCTCACAGTGCCTTGAAATGCTTGCTGCCAGTATTTGCACTACTCATCTTTGAATATCAAATAATTGTTAGTATTTGGCTCATGTCTTAGCATGTTTCTACAAGATAATACATTGTAATAGCTTCAAGATAATTTGTACTCATTTGTAATTTCTGGGAAGGGTGTCTGCAGACACCCTACAGACACCCATGCAGACACCCTAAGAAAGCAAAATGGGAGTGTCAGATACAAGACTTCTGCCTAGAATTGGACATTAATGGATTTGATTCAAAGATTAACTAGCAATAGCCAATTTCTGTAAAGAGACTATTTTCTCTGCCTGCGTGTTTTCTTATACTACTTTCCATCCTCTGTCTCTTCACTTCTCTTTTCTGCATGATATCTGTGCTTAGACCCAGCTGAATGCTGTGGCTGGCGATTTTCTGCTTGATTGGTAGTGATTTCTTCCTTTAGAAGCCCAGCTTCATGAACAGCCATGGTTGACCTGTTTAAGCCTTTCTCTTTGGTAAATGGCTTTGGTCTGGGTCTGGGAGGCCTATTCTTCTCCTTCTCTACTTCCTTTGCTGTTTCTTTTGCTTCTATCTTTTCCTGTATAGCCTTACAAAGGTCACTCTCCAAAAAAAACTAGTCAGAAAAAAAATTTGTAATTCATATGTCCAAGCTTATGTACATGCACGAACAGCCATCATTCCTATTATTCATACTAGATAGTAGAACTTAACAAAAACAATGATTTTAACAATGAATGAGTTAGTGGTGGTGATAGGGATGTCTGCAGGGTGTTTGCAGGGTGTCTGCACTGGGTATCTGCAGATTTCTCATACCCGGTAATATGAAAAGGCTGTGGGCCAGCGCTAACACGTGGCGAGAACGAGGCCCATAGTTTAAAAAACCGCCACACGCAAGCCAACAATTTAGCGCAAGGCAGATTTTTTAACCTCGATTTTCAGACCATATTTACGAGGACGAATGTTATGCATGGCATATTTGTGCTGTTCCTTGTTGGACGAGTGTAGATCATAGTCAGTCAAAAAAGACAGAAACAGAGAAGCGACGATCAATGAAGTTTATAAACAATACTTACAAGCAAACATGTCTACAAATCCCTCTCCTCCCTCCTTCTCTTTTCAAGACGTATGTAAGCTGCAGATGTGGGGAAGGTCATCTTGATGATATGTTGATTTCTGGTTTCGAAGACGTCAGCTCGTTAATTATGACATGCACGACAATGGATTTGGAATGCACGTCTGAACGTGGTTAACCATCTGACAGAACCAAAACAAAACAAAACGACTGCATGCGTGGTGGCGTACCTCTTAGAAACATACAGAACCGTGCAACCTCGTTTGGTGTACATTTATTTGTGGCAGTTTGTTACAAGAAAATCAGGATCACTTGAAGCAATCTTATCTAGAAGATCGACGTGCAAACCAGTCAATAACCTGATTTATCACCTTGAGACCTTCTCCAATGTACTTCGTGCCCAATATTATGAGCGGCATCAATCAGAGTCCATACGTTGCTCTTAGATCTACTTTACTTTCCTGCGCCAGTTCCACACTCCATAAGATTCAGTTGTGCGGGCGGGGCGGATGCCATTATTTCCGGTAGCTTGCCGGAAGAAAAGATTCGACGCCAGTTTGCAGGAGGAAACAATCTTCCAGGACCTCGGACCGGGTAGTTGGGAAGAGCATGATGAATTGGGAGACTTTAGGATGTGGAGGAACGTGTGCGAGACTCGAGTAGAGACAAGACGCGTGGTCAACGTGTCATGCTATCACCTGACTGGACACGTACTAGAACAAACACGCGAACACAATGCACTGCTATCCTATTCGACATAGCCACAAGCAGAAAGTGGGTGCTAAGAACTCAGCCTCATTCTTCGGCCTCGTAAATAAGAAAAATGGAGCAGTAGCGGGTGCGAAGATGGGCATTGGTCTCTTGTCAGTGTGTGTTGCACTGAGCATGAGGATGGTGGCTGGTTGGTGATGCCAGTGTTATGTTGGACTCTGGAACTCTTCAACGTCCTTCAACTTTTTACCTCGCTCGACGCTCATAGCACTTAGCAAACTGGTTACAGCAACTACTTGACTGAAATCAATGGGCAACGAGCGATCGTCAATTTCTTTGCATCATCCAATGTCCATTGTGGTTATATTTTATTATATATATTATAGGGATGTAGTATTCAAGTAGTATTTATGGGTGCATATACTCTGTATGGTCTTTTCGGTCACTGATCGTTGACATTGTCACCGGTATAGGGAAATCTGCGGGTACCCCCTGCGGGCCTGCGGGTACGGCGCGGGTACCAATAAATATTCGAGTTCAACAATGTATGACATACATATGGGCATTTGTAATATAGTAGAGAGGTGTAAAAGTATACACAGAGCTTGTAAATGGAGTTCAACGAAGTGTAGTGAAACTCAAATGTGCGTGGATAAGCACAGCCACTTACTCCTATCCACAGTAGAGTCTCATTGGTAACTCAAGTATTTCTCTACAAAACAGCCTGGATATTTTTGCCACAAGCCTATTGTATGCAGTAGAGACTATTTTCATTCTCTGCAAGCCAATGTTCTATGAATTATGTACCAAATTTACCCTTAGACTCGAAATAAAGCCTGCACATGAATAAAGCTTATCATAATTCTCATTGTAAATGCAACCTACTCATTCTACTTCATCACTGGGCCAATGTTTCAAGTGTTCACTAAGGGTATTTGTACATCCAATTCCTAGAAAAGCCAAGATCAATGTGAACTTACTGAGGTTTAGTAAAATTTATGATAGAAATTCACTTCTACACTTTCAGCATGTCAAGGTACTGGCTAGTAGTCCAGAAGCTACAGCATTCCTTGTTTTCAAACCATTAGAAGTGACTTAGATGCTGGGTGGATGCTGGTAGGGTACCCGCATGGTACCATGCGGCTACCATGTTTCTTACCTTTATGTTGTATGAGAGTCCGTTGGAAAGAACTAATGGCTGTATTGCATTACATACTAACCCGCCTGCTACAGTAATTTCCAGAATCATTCTCATGAATCTCAGTTGAACCTCAACGCCTCAACATATGATTCTAACTTTTGACGGGATGATAACAAGGACTCTGTATTTACATTCCAATCTTCCCACTTATTTATAACTCTGAACTACTTTGTATGCCTCCCAGAAATATATATTCAGTGGTTTTGCCAGTTTTCTACATTATTTTTTTCTTTGTTTCTTGGATCTTTTATCATTCTCTGTCTCCTCAGTCTCTTTTGTGTGATCTGCCGCCCGCTTAGATCTACGCAGTTGTGCACTCTCCTGGACTACTTCCTCTTCAACAGGGTCAGGCCTTTCAGGTATAAGTCCAGCTTCCTTCTTGTGTGAATAATTTTACGCGAATACTGACGGCGCGTTCTATTCTTAAGATACACAACAGGCTCTGCACATACTCTCCTCTGTACATGTTGTGAAAAGACTATCTACAACATAAAAGAGTCATTAGAAGGCTTAGAGCAAATTCAGTAAATGTATGGAATCTGATTTTTTTTCTGCGGGCCCAACTCGATGGCAGTCGATCGGCATGGTCTCCCTGCCGATGCCCAGCTTGAAGCTTTCGGAAAGTTGGTGACGTGTGCGTCGTTCTGTCCTGTCCATCACTCGCAATGCCTTATAGGCCAGTGCACCCAGACCTCAAGCGCCAAATACCCATCCTCTTTCACCAACAGAATAGGTCTATCCCAGAAATTGAAGAGATCACTGGGCTGAAGAAGACTTGCATCTATAACACCCTTCAGTATGACGAACTCTATGGAGTTCCATTCAACCCTCATGCTCGTCGATCTGGCTGTCCCCATACAATCCATAGTGATGATGCTCACTTCATTGTCAAGCTTCTTCAACAACGCAAGACTATGTATTTGGACAAAATCCAAACTCAATTGCACACGTGCCTGGGTCTTTATGTATCAAAACCATCCATCCTTCAAATGATTCGTTGACTCTACTTCTCTCACAAATGTGTATCGACAAAGGCCGAAGAAGCAAACGACCTTCTACGCTCCCATCACTGGAATACTATAGCCGAAATTGCGCCATTTCCTGACATGCTAATGTTCACCGATGAGGCTTCATGGAACCGAAGGACCCATCAACGTCGATATGGCTGGGCAGTGAAGGGCAGGCGTTGTATAGTCACACAGCACTTTGTCAGAGGGGAGAGAGTATCTATATTACCTCTGCTGACAATTGACGGAATTATCACGCACAATGTCATCCCTGGACCTGTGTCTGCAGAGCGCTTTTTGCAGTTCTTACGTGAATATGTGGTGAGTACACTAAGTTTGTATATCATACTCTATGTAGCTGACTACTCTCTAGATGCCACTCACCAATCCATACCCTGGTCCTCGTAGTGTCCTTGTCATGGACAACTGCTCTATCCACCATGTTGATGAGGTTAGAGAACTGGTTGAAGAGCAAGGTCATACGTTCGTTCTTTTTTTTATGAAGCCATTATCTAATGTGATGCTGTTATAGACTGCAAGCTAATCTACCTTCCTCCTTATTCACCTGATCTCAACCCTATAGAACTCGCTTTCTCACCCATCAAAGCATTTCTACGTCATCATACTACCGATTTTGGCCTTTCTATCATTGATAAAGCTTGTCATACCATTACTTCTTCCAAAGCATGGGGATTCTTTTGTAAAGCAGGTTATGTAACATTTTCTATGTAGAAACTATGGAACTCTTTTGAAGCATTGCCCCATTCCCCAAAACCTTGTTTGATTTTCATTCTCCGACTGGCAACTGACGTGACGCGATGTGACACAAGAAATTTTCTTCATTACCACCATCTCAGCTCTCCCCACTACCATCCTCATGCCATGAAGTGCCTCTCCTCCTCCCGATGAGGAAGACTCCATCACTGAACTCAATCAGAAAGTCACCATCACCCTTACAGTCTATAAACTCACCTCGAGCACAGCTTCCAAGAAGAAGAAGGAGTCGAAGGACACCAAGACCAAGGAAATCGAGCATTTTTTCAAGGAGTCAAAGGAGGCCTACTTCTCACTCATGTTGGCTATCCTGAAGAAGTTTGGCCGTGACAAAGGGTTCAATGTGTCAGAAAACTCGGCCTTCAAGATGAAGTTCCATATACCTCCTGACCCGTGAGTTTTCAGTATGTTTTCGTACTTGGTACTGATAACCTGAGACAGCAAGGCAAAGTCTGTTGATGTAGAAGACTTCAACGAGTACTCGGACACAGTCAAGAAAATCTTAGAGACTCCACCCTCAAAAGGGATCACCATTTATGTTGATGAGAAGGATATCAAATCAGCGAAGGCAAGTACTACGACTACTCAAATACAATACCTTTTCGCTAATTCTCTTGGCCTCTAGAAGCAAGGCAATGGTGACTCAGACTCGCAGTCATCTGATGACGATGACACTGTGAGCTTCAGTTTTTTTTTTTCATTGCTCTGATGACGGGTTCTGACTCTTCAATATTCACAGGGAAGGACACAGCTCACTGCAGCGGAGCTTGCCGTGGCCGAAAAACGTGGCCTCCTGGAGAGACAGTATGGTGATCTGAGCAAGGGAGACTCCTCCTACAAGTGCCCTTCTACAGGAGAGTCTCTGTGCTTGACCCCGTACATGCTATCGGAATGGGCTAGGGCCATGGTGAGCTTGCCTTTATACTAGTGATGCATTGGCTCATTTTGATCTCTTTAGGTTGACAAAAAAGCGACCCTCGAAACTCCTCCCGATTCTGTCACCTTTGATCCTCACACACACCAGAGTTCGCTTCTTCGCAACCACCGCTCTTCCTCTGTCAGTACCAATGGTTCTTACAGTGGCTCTTGTGCCCCGATGTCTGAGCTGGGTTTCCTATTCAATATATTGGATCGTTTTGTCCCACATCCCAGGACCCCTGCTCCTACAACTCCGCCTCACTCCCACCCTTCATTTGATTACCAAAACACTCCTACCAAGCTTCCTCGCTTCCTACAGTACGCAAAGGAGAAGTTTGGAGTCAACCAGGCCCCATCGTTTCAATATCAACTTGCTACACATGCATATGGCCCAGACGTGTTGGAATTTGTCAACAACAAAGACTTGGCTTCCCTGAACATCCCTGCTGGTGAAGTCATTCGCCTCAAGAAGGCCGCTGCTGCATTCATGACAAGTGACAAAGCTAAGGTTACCAAGCGCAAGACTCCCGACAATGTGGAACCTGACACCCATCCTGCTAAGGAGCCCAGGGTCAAGACTGTGGCACTAGAGAAGCGATGGCGTGATGGCTCGGGAGCCCAAAGACTTTATGGGACAATCAAGCTGGGTGATGGAAACTGCGGCTCTGATGCAGATGTTGAATGGTTCTTTAGAGTGGATGGAATGCCTGCATTTGCGCCTGTTCCTTTGGGATGGGCTGTCACTCTTGAGAATGACGATGAGTGCTCTGATGATCCTCTTTAGTTGGACTTGCGTCCTTCCCTGCATGATTCCTTCTTGATCCATGGACGTCTAGTGTAATTGTATTTCCTTGTGATTGTTGTAAGTTTCCTCTCATGTTCTGTACTAGTAATCCGAAGGGTACCAGGTAGTAATACGTAGTCTACAAGATCCATAGTAAATCGTACGCTAGAAATTGTAATAAGTTTTCTTATCACTGTTGTCAGTGATGTTGTAGGTGGGGCACTCAGTTCTTTCACATAGTCTTTGGACAGACTGCAGACTACATTCACGACGTTAGTTCCATGTATTTCGATTGACAGCGTTTTCACAATACAGACTGATACGAACTTGTAGGTGAAAACCTATGCTTGTGCTGAGAAGGCGCCGATAATAGACACCAATCGACTGCCAATCGACTGCCATCGAGTTGGGCCCGCAGAAAAAAATCAGATTCTTAGCGGCACAACTTGTGTGCCAGTCCCCGACTCCGTTGTAAGCCCAATTGAACTCAGCAGCAGTTCATCAAGTTGAGGTTCGAAAATCAAGTCATTCGGTCACGGTGTTAAACTGGGTCAGACGTATATGCAAGTTCCCTGGACCCTGACAGTACTAGTACTCACTACTAGCAGCGTAGCTCCAAAAACATTTCCACTCATGCACCATAAAGCAGCCCATGCAATTGACCAATTAACACTCTGCAGGATAGGACCATTACTCTCCATGTCTTCAAACTCAGGCCACCAATCTCATTCCTCCAAAAACTGCGGTCGATACAAATCAATGGGATCAAAAATTAGGATTTGTGATGATTGTTGGTTACATCTGGAGTCGGAATGAATTGATCGGTTCTGACAGCACCCAGACTGAACCATTGAATATAAAACCTTTTCACCAAACAGACGACAAAAGCCCTCACTGAAAGTGCGGTCCATTACTTGACACTTTGCTTCATATTTGTGAGCAAACAAGAAAGCTGTAGACGAAATTCTCTGAATAAAGTAGCTTTTCGGCAATAACATCGGCTTTGAAACAAGCTCTCAATATTTTAGATTGCTTGTTCAGAGCTGTATGGTCTACTACATGCTGGTGGAGATGCAATAGGTCGATAGCAGACAAAAGTTGCAAGAGCTCTGACAACATTGAGCAAGGAATAATGGGCACGCGCTGGCAGCAAGACCGAGGCATTGCGAGAGAGTCATGGTGGTAAAGCGTAGAAGGCAATGGAACGCTAAAAACAATGACCTCATGTGGGAATCGCCGTTTAAAATTTCAGAACCCGAATTTGTTGATCGATTGGTGGGACACGTCCCTCCTCCTGTCCCTTCGGTCCAGAGTCGGGGATTCCGTACATTTACTGAATTTGCTCTAATCAATTAGGATTCTACATAATAAGCAAAGGGTAATGAGTACCCACATGTACCCGCATGGCGTACCCGCAGATTTCTGATGCCCACATTGTCACCGTCATCCCTGCATTCCCAGAGCCAGACACTGGCTTTTGATTGATTGGGAGTTCTCTAACGCTGTGAAGAACTTGGGTACTACTCAAGCATGTCAGGCAATAGTGAGTGCACAGTTTGACGTTTTATCTTTTTTCAGACCATATTGTCGATTTGTTAATGATCTACCACGTTATAACACTAATTAGGGCACCGCTGCATTCGTGTCTTATATCTCCTTGACTCCAGACCCAAAGACGAAGTAATTGGATCCTCAACTTCATCGTCTAGTAGTAGTACCCTACTTCTCTGTGCCTCGTTCAAAGATGCCAGAGAGATTATTGATGATTTTGTTATAAAGATTGCAGCCTGAAATTTTGTACATATGGTTGTTACCATGAGAAGCCTAGAGGGTCCAGAATATGCTAATATCGAGTGGCATAAACTGGGTGGAGAATCTCAAATACTTGTCAAATACCCAGGTTATCTGTTGAAGCAGCCAGAGAGGCATGGCAGCAATCGATGGATCAGCATCTTGATGTGATGTCATTCTTCGGAAATTGCCGGGAGGTAGCTACCAGTTACTAACAGGTTATAACAGTTAATACCTGTTACTGGGCTCAGGTATAACTTGTTATTATTTTAACCTGTTATTAACCAGTTATAACAGTATTTAATTGTATTGGGTTGGAGCCCTAGTTTCCGGTACGCTTGCATCAAAGGGTAAGAATGTAACAACGTGTTTATCGAACGAATCCACCTGTAACGCGCCTAGGAGCGCGTGACCTCAATCTCGACTAGCCAGCAGCTACAAGTAGACCTCTGTCTATTCTGAGAAATAGTGAGGTACGAAAGTATGTAGATGATGGTCGAAGGTCAAGAAAAAGATGATTATCTAAGTATCGATAAAGAAAATTTAAGGGTAGGAAAAGATAAGATATACCTAAACGGGACAGGCCCGTTACACCACCATAGCTCTATCTACTCCTCATTTCAAAAGAACTTGCACCACTCCTCCCGATCTTCCCTCGCAGCAAGATGCAAAGCATTCCCAAGCCCCCTCGCTCTGTCTCTATCACTAGTCAACTCATTATCTGGAATCTCATTAATATCAACCCCATACTCAAGCAAGAGATTAATCATCTCAACGCGTCCATAGAAACAAGCCAAAAGAAGGGAATTGGTGTTTTGAATATTGGCACCGTGCTTGAGGAGTAGCTCGACCGTCCCGGTGCTTGCATGAATGACCCCGAGGTCGAGACAAGTCCAAGGCTCAGATCGATAATTCTCGTTTGGGTTCCCGCCGTGCTCAAGCAGCCATTTGACGAGTTTTGTCCTGTCTGCGCCAACAGCATGGCTGGGAAGAAATATTGAGTTTATTCAGTGTACTGTTCATAGAAAGATGGTGATGGGTGTCGAGTAAGTAGATACCTTAGAGCATCTCCAGTATGACCGGCAGACTGATTGATGTCCCATCCAGAGTTTATCATCGCTTGGAATATATCCTCCGACTGGGATTTCGATGCAGCTAAGATCAAGTCTGGTCAAAAGGTTTGAAAATAAGTCAGCAGTCGACCCGCAGTTGAAACAGTGTAGCACAAACCAGAAGATACCGAAATCCATTGCCAAGCAAATACTTGACGATCTCGTCGTGTCCATTTTCGGCGGCTACAATAAGCCCATGTTGGAGCGGATGATCGTGCAGAGTGCTGCGTGTAGCTGTGAATCCTGCAAGAATTGACTGGACCTCCTTCAAATTGCCGTTGGCGCAGGCCGATGCAAATTTCTGTAGAGTACTAGTGTTAGTGTTAGTAGCCATGGTGAACTCGGAGTTGATTTCCTGGACTCGGAGGCAGCTATTAAATGTATGCTTGTGGCAATGCTTAACCTAAAGTGACGTTGAAAAGGAAACCGTGTGACGGTGTGCAGTCGTATCGCCTTACCGCTCCTAGGAAAGGCCGAGCCAAATATACTGTGCTGGAGCAACTTACAAATAGGCAATTCCGAGAGATACTAACTCAGCAAGAGCTAGAAAAGCAGAACTGAGACTCACAAAACGTTTGTGGTGATGATAGTGGTTGTAGTGATGGTTGAAGAGACGAAGGAACCGTGGGCCACCGCTGGCGCGTGGCAACGAGCTGGACACGCCCTTCGAGCGTCTGTATCTATTAGTGGGAGACTTCGGCAATGGCGAATCCCCAAAGGATTGCCACAATGCGAAACGACCTGAAACGACTCGAGCCTCGAGAAGTTGGTTGACCATGTTTGCATCAGATACTGTAGCTTACTGGCCTTGCACTACATGCCGAACAACGTGCAAGTGTCCCGCGATGATAAGTTTCTCAAAGTCCAAAAGAAGTGAGTTCTTGGTACATGTCCATTAGGAGCCTTTTGTAGTTATACTAGGTACGCCTTGCCTGTAAAATGGAGTTTGAATGCAAGAACTTTTCGACGATGCTTTCAATGTTCTCATCGATTCCACAAAGCGTCTCCAAAGTTTCGCCCTGCGTGGATCAACGTTCAGTATTTTCGATGAATATCACCCAGAAGAGGAGCACAAGTCATGCTACTCACCCAAATCTTCTCCTTCAGCCTCTCTCCCTCTTCACTAACCACAAAATCCCCAAACTTTGTCTTCCTTCCCCTCCTCAAATGAGCTCCCTTCAATCCATCCTCTGAGTCATTCCCTACTTCTCCTACAGCTCCATAAACCAGCGCCCGACTCCCTTCCTCGGTGGTGTATCCATCAGAAATAGCCAGAGCTTCCAAAGTTTTCTTGGTGTCGTCTGGAAGCGTACTACTTCGGACGAGTTGGGAGACACAACGACCTGGGTCGACGGCGTTGATGATTATATCCGAAGGTGAAGATGAATGTAGGCATGTCTTGGATTGGAGGCTGAGGACGAAAAATACGCCAAAGACTGTCAGGATAAATATAAAGGTTCAGTAAACTGGGTCCGAATCAGAGAAAAGACAAGATCAAACAAGCTCACTCACGTTTAGAATCGCCGTATCGTCGTTCCATGATCCTAGAGTTCGTTCCAAATGTTTAGGTAAAAGGTTTGAAGTCTTAATAGTGATACGCACCCTTCCTTATTACAATACTCCTCACTCGACATGTACTTCAAAATCGTCGACGCTGTAGAGTCAACATTCTTAAGTTCATCATCCAAAGTAGTCTGACTATGCATATGGCTCGTTACGGAGACGATCCTAGGTCTGTTTGGAGACGTCTTTGCGGTTTCTATCATCGTGGGGAGAAGCAAGAGGGTTAATAATGATGGGGAGAGGTAGTTTACTTGAAGTCTGCCATATATCATTTTGAAATCAGCCCGAGAGTCGGAAGAATAAGACGAGACACATAGTGTATAAGAAATTCCTTTCAGTATTCAGCACTCACCCCATCTCATACCCATCAACTGTTCTCTCGTATTTCGTGGGTAACATCGCAGCATTTGTCACCAAGATATCCAGCTGACCGACTTCTTGAATAAACTTGGTTGCAAATTCTTGGACAGAAGCGAAACTGCTCAGATCAATTATCCGCAGCTCGACGCTGTCAGTGGTACATCCGGTTTCTTGTTTGATTTCTTATGAGAAGAACGGGGAAGAGTCAGTCAGCTAGTCCTGGCGACTAACACGTAATAAACACAGCAGATACACACCTTCAATCGCCCTCATCCCCTTTACCTGACTGCGGCAAGCTATGATAAGCCTTCCAGGGTTCATCCTTGAGAAATGCTTTGCACATTCGAATCCGAGACCGGTATTGGCTCTAAATTACGGGGAGGAAGAAGAAACATTGCAATAAGCATTAATAGGGTATCGCAGAAAGCAGAATAATGGAAGGGCAAACTCGTTCAAAGGAAAGAGCATCAAATAATTGACTAAAACCTCACCCAACCACAATAACAACCCTCCCACTCAAATCCGTAGTCGCGACAGGGAGAGGCAGCTCAGTATTTCTGCCACCGGTTTGGCTGAACATGGCATTGGTGTTGTTGTCAGATGGTTTCGACATCTTCCTCAGTCAACGTTGCCTGGTAGTGAAGAGTAGAATAGGAGGTTGACGTCAAAGTTTGCTGCTTGAAGTGTTGTGTGCACTATCAACGTCGGTACCGTGTCCTGTGCAGTATTTATACGTGCCCAGGGACCCAGACACCCATTGCGGTGAGGCTGTGACTTGCCAGTGTAAGGATGCAAGACAGGGAGGAGTTCGGCTCCACACGACCGTCGGTCTTGAGAATGTGAGTCAGAGAAGATGACAAAATTGAAATCTGAAGGAAAACGCGTAAAGCGTTTGGAGGGTGACTTTAAATCTGGAGCTAAGGGCGAGTTGATTCTTGAAGCTTGAAGCTTGAAAAGTGAGAGCAAGAGCGAGGGTTGGTGGGCATGTTGGTTATTTGCCTCGAAGTTGAAGTGCATGTCATTCATTTAGGGCAGGTCAGAGCGTGTCGCCGCGAACCGCAGGGACACTCTGGGCGCTGACTTGACTGTTTTATGGTATGTAGATGCATTCTAGTGTGTCTACGAGAATCTATATAGTCCGGACCACCGCCAGCTCCAAGCTCCTCGCCCTCGGACAAAGTTTTCTTTCCTAACCGGACCAACTGGACACCTTGGTAGTAACGGTCGTGCCCACCAACTTTCATACTCCCACCAGACCAGACCGACAGCAATACCAAATGCAACGGGGACGGGAACCACCACTCAAATACTATAATGCCACACTCCCAGTACACCAGCGAGAGCTCCAAGCCTCACTCTGCGTAATATTTCGAATACATCCCATCTCAACCCTACATCATTCCCTATAAAACCCTGACCAGAGACAACTTCCAAGGCTAGCACTGGCAGATCCAGGCTTAAAAGGGTAACGGCTCACGGCAGAGACCCGAGGAAAGAGGGAGTCTGAGTCTGAGTTGACGATGTGGTGGTGTGAAGGATGGGAGAGCGGAGAAGGGGAGTCTATGGTCCACCGTCTACAGAAGGGGGGGAAACGCAGCCAGGCCACGGCGACTTCTCCACTTTTCTTCCCTAAGAGGCACCGTACGAGTAATAACATTTGACAAAAAATCCCTTCTTCTGACTTCCATCCAATCTCGTCCTCCCTAATACCGTGTACGGTGTACGACTACGAGCTACGACCTAGGATCCCTAGACCCTACGCCCTGCCGTGCTCTACGGTCCTAGGCAGCTTCCGGGTGACGACATGGCTTTTTGATTGCTATACCCTTATGAAGGAAAAGGGAAGCCAGGGAAGGACAAAGACGATAGTGAGGGTGAGATGAAGAAGTCTCGGTAGAGTAGCCTGTGGTAGAGTAGGACGAGAAAAGGCAGGCGGTGATGGGGATGAGTTCGAGTATGCAGCTAGACACCAGAAATATGTAGAGCGCATAAAGAAATATGAAGGATGACCTAAAAGACAGGAATGAGCGTATGCATGCTGACAGTGAAGAGACTCACAAAGACAGTCACCAGGGAGGACGGACATGGACAGCAACGAGACCGAGCAAAGGATCAGGAACAGGATCATCGTCGCCGTACATCGCTGTCTTGGCAGAGTGAGATGCCTTATGAGCGCACACAACGTGTCCTTCCCCTCAACATATCAACCCCTCGAAAATGCCACGCATTATCTCTAACACCCCTTCCCAGAGACCTATTATCAGAGGAACGTCGATATCCGAGCTTGTGCATAGTAACTGAATGTCGAGTTATGGAGCTTCACGGGAGAGTTGAGAGACCCAGGATGTGACTGGGTGCACGTCTGCGGGTCAGAAAAAACGAGATAGGAAGATGAATAGCACAAAACGTACTTCTAAAAAACATGCCCGGATGACATACTGCGCAAAGGAAACGTGAGCAGGTTGCCAGGTTAGGTGTGTTGATAGACTTACAAGTCTTGTTGTTCCTTTACTCGAGCGTGACTCCTCGACGCGCTGAGGTTCTGGCAACCTGGCATACACCGACACCGAAGGATATCGAGATCGCAAAGTTGACAAGGAGCTATCAGTAGAGGCAATTAGGGAGCCAAAACGACTACGCACGATAGGAAAAGGTCATGGTTGGCGTTGCTCATCCCTGTGTTGTATCCATGTCTCGGCAAGAGAAGAACGTGGATATATGCGTCCTGTGAGGTCCTAGAAAGTCAGTAAGAACAAGACAAGAAGGGCGCCAGCATCTCACTTAAACTCCTTAGAAGTCCCTCTAGTCATTGCCTCCTGCATCTTCAGCTGCTCATGTCCTCCTGGTAGGTAGTGCTACGCCAATTTTCGAGTGTTCTTGATCCAGGGTGGTGTCTTTGCGAGCTTTCGGGGTGGCATAGAGCATAATTTATATGAGAAAATTTGGAAAATTTGAGGCAAGGAGAAGGAAAACCAGACAAAAGCTCAGCAAGACAGGTCAAGGTCGTCGTTTCCAAGGTTCTCTCGGTTGTTGCCGAACAGTATCATCTTATCGCCGGCACGCTGCTACGATAAACCAAATTAGGCGTCGCTGTTTTTGTCTTTCATCAACCACCACCTTCTCTACGTGGGCTTCATCCCCAGCCTTTTCCCCCGCTTATTCTGCTAGCCACACGCTGTAATACTCTCATTGTAGGTGACTTAGACTTGGACCGGTGAAGTCTAAGTTTCTCTCCATTAAATTACCCACCCGTTCTAGATTGCTCAACCTTCAGGTCTTCGTTCATGTCCCGTTTCGGGTACTCGCTACCTTGCAAAGAGGATCTTTTCAGCTGCGCTTTGGCATCCTTCCATCACTTATGCAGCTCTCTGATATTCATGATATTCTCCACAACGCGACAGAGACTCTTCGTCTCAGACTCGTAAAGATCAAGCGGCTTGAAAAGGAGCTCGAAGACTTGCGAGCCGAAGCCCATCATATCATATATAAATGATACGAAACTTTGTCTCTTCGACTGCACAAGCGCCGCTGCACGTCCTCACCTAATCCTCCTCTCATGGACGGGGGCATTGTCACTTTGCTAGTGCCTGATACGAGTCCCTTCCATCCGAAGACGTGGTGAGTCAAAGTCCACCTGGAGCAGTCAAAATCGTATTTTTTTTATTCATGGAAGTCCGGTCCGAAATGGCTCACTACATCTTGAGATGAAAGGGACACGTATCAAGCACTAACAAGGCGCTAGAGATACTCGATACTGTCGCTCGCAGTGGAGGCCGGTGGAAATCTCTTACTCTGAACGGAAGGGCATGGAACGGACTTCTCTACGACTACTTCACTTTAAATTCTGACTGCATCTCTCAATCTCGTCCAGGCCCCTTGATCCCTACCACTGTCTACTCTTAAACTCAGGGTAAACGCTATGACCTTTGATGTGAACACTTTCTCAGATATGCTTTTGTCTCTACTTACGTGATTACCAATTGGGGGATATCGGTCTTGTTGTCATTGGGACAGAAGAAAAGGTTGAAGAAATTAGAACGAGGGTGTGAGAGAAGGTGGAAAGGAGTTGGATAGAGTTGTGGTGAAGTTGTGCGTTGCGACTTGGAGTGAGTATGTATGCCTAGGAATAAGACGTATGTACATATGCGGTGCTGCTATACCCTACCCTAGGCAGACAATCGAATACATGACGATCCATATGGATGAAGGAGATGTGGGCCACCACTGCGTGTGGCAATGACGAGGCCCAAAGGAAAGGCGCAACGAGCGCTAAACGTTGTTCGGTACCGGCTTCTATCATCCTCCGAGCCGGAAATTAGTAAGAAAATTGTCCAGTTTGCATAGCCACACGCGGAAGCTTCGGATTATCATTAAGTAGAACGAGTCCCTAAAGGGCCGCGTAATGTAATAGTACTGCTAGTATTGTGCTAGCCAAGTGCTTGTACTTTGAACTTGAGATGTTTTGTCGTGTTTAGATTGAGAGCTGCTTTACCCAGCCCCGTCAGTGAAGAGACTTGATCCGTGGAATCAGGACAAGAACGAGGAGAGAGGGTCCCTGAGAGAGATAAGCAATTTGCCATCCCCGGGGAGACTCTGAGTCCCACACGTCATGCGTAATGTTGAAATACGCTGTGGCGTGAAAAGCGAGAGAAAAGAACGTTTGACCTCGTTTTGGTACCAGAGGCAAACGAGTAAAGATACAGCCTACCGTATTTATACTCCGTAAGTAGCTAAAATACCGCAAATAAACATCTCATGACCCCTATACGTCGAGGGGCTGTATCCAACTTGTCTTGGCGAAATTTGATTTCCAACACGTAAAGCATTTCCTCGGGGAGTGCCCGCATCACACATATAGCTAAGTGGGTATCGTCAGTCCGGTTTCACGAGACTACAAATACCAACACAGGTTTTATTCTTCTCGGCAGTCGGCTTCACGATTTCTATCTCTATGTTCTGTGCCATGATTTTATTGCTTACATCATTCTGCAGGTCCCAATCCCCTACAGACCGCGGGTTGCTCGTAACACGGTGACCATTAGTCACTGTAGGACGATGCACATAACGCTACTCAAAAAGAAAAGAATGAGGAGAGAGAGGATGGAAGGAGGAGTTTATTAATAATTACATGGCATGGGAAGCCTTGGCATTGTGCACTGTCATAGTCACATCATTCCGACCCTGAAGGCTGAGGGGAAGGCTCCAATTGCTTCGCCGCGCCCTTTGATTGCGACTTCCATTTCCCCCCTTCCCTTTGGGCCGTTGATGCTCTATGCTCTATGCCCTAACAAGCTCCCCGTCGGCGTCGTCCCTTCCTGAAAGCGATTTTACTCTATCTGCTCAAGCTGTCAGTCGCTCTTTTGGTAAGTACTTTGTCAATGCCTGTCATTCATTTGAGAGCTAAGCTAACTGCGCTTATCTTCAACACTGGCAGTCGCTTCCCTGGCGTTCCTCCTTTATGATATTCTGTTGACATTAGATGAAGAGATTGAGCTCATATGGAAGTGCGTATCGGGCTCTCCTTCATTCATTCGTTTTTCACTAATTTGATCATCATTTCTTTCGATAACTATGTGTGTACCCGAATAACAGTAGGCGAAAATGGTCCCTATTCAAATTTCTGTACTTCTACGTCCGTTACGTCCCATTCATGCTGCAACTGTCTGTGGTCTTCATTCAGATTCATCCCCTGTCCACTCTTACATTCTCGTGAAATCCCTCAAGCTGACCTCAAATTCCTTTACTCCATGCCTTTGCGTTTATAGCCCCCTCCTCCTCGTTGGCACGGAAATCACTCCTCAGCTTCATTTTACATCGAACGATTGTTCCATCTGGCAGATATATCAGGGATGCCTGACAATTGTTGTATTCGCTCCGGTGGATTATATCCTCGTTGCAAGAAGTGAGTGCTTAACCAACGGTTCCGGAAGTGCCTACTGACGAATTTTGTGGAAACTTTGCCCATAGTCTACGCCCTTTTCCACTCCGCTCCTCTCGTCCAGCTCTTTATTTCCGTGTGCTATGTCGCGTCAGTCATTGCTATGTCTGTTGGCTTGGCCCTTGCGGTTCCCGAGGTTACTTTCGATGGGATATGTCATACGACGAATGTTTCACGGAAGGTTTTGATAAATGGGTGAGTATGTACTCTTTTCTGATCTTTATCCTACTCTCCAACTCAACCTCCCTCGCAAATTTCTGATTCCACTCTTGTTTTCCGCTCTCTTGCAATCAAAAAGAGGCGCTGAAGTCACCTTCCAGACGATCCTCTTCATTCTCACTCTCTACAAATTCATCTCTATGCTTCGTGAAGAAGGATGGGTCGTGGTCAAAGCTGTACCCCTCCTACGAATCATTATTAAGGACGGGATCTGGGCTTTCTTCGTACTATTCACACTCGTCGCAGCTCAAGCACTGGTTTATGTAGCAGGTCGGGAAGGAGGGATTTTGTATGGATGGGTGTTGTGTGCTTTTTCGTTTAGCGTGAGTAATTCTATCTTCAATCTCTACTGGCGAAGATTTTGCATGCCGTTTGAGCTCCCGGGTACAATATTCTATCTGTCTTACTGACTTTTTCGTTGATGTAGGGCTATCGCATCCTCCTTAATCTCAATCATATTCCTCGCTCTCGCTCTCGCCCGCAAAGAAACCATTGTCAAAGACGTTCTTATAGTTCCCCAGGCCAATCTAATTCATACACGCCCATCCCTCGAACCGGCTTGCTCCGACAAATTCCTCAATGGGCAGAGTATATCTCCCCAGTATCTTTTGACGATTGGAACGACCATTACCATGATCACGACCACGCTTACGCCGGCGGTGACGAAAACGCTGAATCCACCCATCCTTTCTTCACCAGTATCTACAATACAAATGGGATTTTTAGCGAAGGGGCTATGACTGGGACTGAGATGGAGTTTGCTACGACACCGACGACATCGGGAATGTATATGGGTACGGGCACGGGCACGGAGGAGATTGAGCTAGTTGAGGTGGTACCGGTATCCTCGACTGACCGCTGATCAATGGAGATTTCAAGGAGGGGCTGGATGACGATAAGGATCATCGAGCAGCTGCAAGCGACTGCGATCCTGCCATACAATAGGCACACCAAGGGCCGGATTCTTGTACTTATATATTGGTTGATTGGTAGGAGTTGGTATGATCGTGTCATGAGGGTCGTCAAGCATGTGCCCATTTACCCAGAGCTACCCAGAGCCACTGCCTGATTGCATTACCGGTACCTTGACCGTAAATATATGATCTGTGAGTCTTTACTAACTCGCGTCAATCTTCTCATGTTGACTTTATCTTCCGTCCTACAGGTTTATTTTAGGATTAAACGAAGATATTATTATTGGCATTATATATCGAATCCTATTGCACTCTTCTTCCTAGAAGACTGGCAAATTGACTGATCCACGACCAGGATTAACCCTCCTATCCGGTGGCGCTGAGACAACACAGGACCAGGTTTGATGTAGGAACCAATACAAAGTCCTGAGTAGTCAGTACTTATGACCCTGCAGGTTCGTGTCGATGGGTGAAAATGACTGACAGGCAGCTGTTGGAATCTTTGACCTTATGTCAACACTGCGATTGTCGGTCAGGACTTGGCGGAGTTCAAAGCACCAGTGATATAAAATCAGTACGACGTCATCTCACCATCGTGAGCGGCATCAAATTTAACCGAAAATTTTCTCGTCGAAGGCTCTTCAGGCCGGAAAGATGAGCCGAGCCTTTTGCGTCTTGCATCCCGTACTGGGCGCTATGTATTCAATAGACAGTTAATATACACCTGCGAAGATCACCACGAAGCGCTTGCAGGAGGAGAGCAGACGTGAAGATGACTTGCCGCACTTCCGTACATGTTGTGAGAAAAAGCCTTTTGGGGATCAGTCTGATGCCAGTAGCCGTGATCTATTTCCGGTTCCTCCGGTAGAACCGTTCCCGCTCAGCGTGAACAAAGGACTTAAAGCACTTAGACTATTATTCACCCCTCTATACATACTCCCCAAAGGCTATAGTATATAGTGGCACAGTGTTTACTTATTGTCCCCGTCCCTCGCTGAATCTGAGTAACGACCATGTTGTTAGGGTACGGTAGCATTTATATAAGTGAATTGAATGTCACGTTTTGATAAACGAGCCGACCATCACGTACAGGCTACATATACCCCCACCCGTTGGCCGCACTGCTTTTTCTTCTTTCCACTCTTCCCCTCTTGCGCTCTCCCCCTCTCACAACGCTCTCCCCTATGATGTTCCCTACCACCGCCTCACATGTCATCAAATTCGTCTCTGTTGGCGGAAGTATAGCTGGATTATCCGCTGCCTACTTTCTACGGCAAGCTGGACACAATGTAATTGTATTAGAGAAGAACCACGTTGATGATTTTACAGTGCGTGTCCACTCTCTCTTTCTTGTCTACTTTCTAATACTTAATCGCTGATAGGATCAAAAATGCTGTGGCTTGCGAGTGCCACCCAACATGTCGCGCGTAATGAAGAGCGTACCTGGGATGGAGAAGCTTCTACGCGAAAAGGCAACTAAAAGTCGAGGGTGTGTACTGCTGGCATTTCGTCTCGTGGTTATGTGTTAACAAACTGTCAAAAAACAGCATTCTGTTTCGAGAAGGTCAGCAATACCACGGGCCTGACAAAAAGGCCTAGGCTAACCAATGTTTCGATAGAGGGGACCTCAGAGCTTATTGGCAAGATGGTGTACGAGCAAGAAATTATGTCAGACCTTGGTAGCGACTTCTATCGTATACCCGTACGTCCTACTTCGTTCATTACCCCTTCGCACGCTGACTTCTCTCGTTCATTGAGTATTCGGATTTGTGGAAACATCTTTATGAACTATGCAAGTCGTGTAACGTCGAATTTAAGTTTGGGTTCGAAGTGGAGGGTATACAAGTCGGTATTCCCGACCAGCCGGCAATAGTCTCTTCTACCAGAGGCGAGAACATCGTCTGTGATATTGTGCGTGCCCGTCGTTCTTTTGTCAAGAGATATTCGCTAAAACTCGGTGCTTAATTCAGGTACTCGGATGCGACGGCCATCGGTCGTTCATCCGGAAGATGATTACGCAGGAAGATGATTCGGATTCTGATGACGGCCTCGTGATTCAGTCGGACGCCTCCGAGCCTCGAATGTTTCCAGAAATGGACCAATGGACTACGTGGGTCGGCCTTTCTGATTTGTCACTACCCTCTCTCATGCTGTCATCTTCGGAGATAGCTCTAGAATATGCGTCCCAATACCTCAGATGCTCAAGGATCCACAGCTCAAAAAGTTGGCAGACGAAGACTGGGTGCGTCTGTGGTGTGGCTTCCATCGATGTTACTTAATTATTTTCTAGTGGACGATGTGGTTGACTGATGGGACTTTATTTATTGGTGGGAACGTATGTCATACTCATCTTTCCTTCGTGGCCTATCTCATCTCTTCCTCCTCGTTCCCTTCGGCCGCTAGGAAGGCCCGGATCAGTATGCGCTCACTTTAATGTGCAATTACCCCCGCTACGGAGGGAAAGACATGACATGGGACGACGCATCATCAACACAGCTCCTCTCCGAAGACATTACAAAAGTGAAAGAGACGGAGTAAGCCTTTCACCGGTATCCGCTGCCCCTCTTACAATTACTAAACATTCTTCTGAATACAGCTTGCAGAAGCTATTACGAATCGGCGCATCACACCATGTCTTCTGTCAAAACCCTCGTAACACTTTGACGCGGCACAATAACGACTCGAATCAAATTGTGGTGATAGGTGCCGCAGCCCAAGGAGCTCTCGTACGTTTAGTAATGTGGTTTTGAAAGACATCCTGTTAATGTTTTTTTGGACAGCTAAACGGTTCACACAATAGGTAACCCATTTCGCCGTTTGATAGATTACTTTCTGATGACTGAATTGTCTCCGTTTCCCGGTCTAGTGCCATGGCAGTACGTTGTTCTCCATCTTTATGATCGTATCCATATATTGATGTATCCGGTTGCGGCTTCCAGTTTGAGGATGCCATGACCCTCGGCTATCTATTTTCTCATCTCAACTCGCCCGCCGCTATCCCTCTTCTACTGAATGGCTTCTCCGAAATCCGATGTGCTCATACAAACATGGTGAAGGTTTCCGATGAGAACTGTATTCATCTTACTTCTATGCCTCAAGGGCCACACCAACAATCACGAGATGCCGCTTTTAGACAAACGCTCACCGTAAAAGAGGGAGAAGTGGACGACATTCTTGCATTTGTCTGGGCAGGGTTCATTACGCAGTTTAATTACGATGCGAAGGAAGCAGCAGAAGAGTGGTGGCTCAACTGGATGAAGATGAGGCCGGAGGAGAAAGCAGCTTCACGGTGATCCGGCACTCGAGGCCGTGCTGATGTACGAAGGTTTTAGACGTACGAGGGGTCTATAAATGCTTTGCTTAATTTCGTTGGAGGACTATATTATGACTCGGAGCACATTTCTATCTACATATAGACAACGGATATTCTACATCGGAGTGCTACTTAGATTATATCTGTATCTGGATTGCTTCATCGAGAATGCCTCACAGCTGGCAGGCCGACCCAGCTCGCGACTTAGTTCTTGGCCCTGATGCAACTGCATGACACATACAGACGGTGCCAATGTATAGGTACATGCTCGTGAATAAGAAACATCCAAGCATTGGAGGCTCGAGTCCAAGCAAATTTAATGTACATTCCTGTACTCAATCACTGCATCTTGACAACGCCTCTTCTCACTACAAGTTCTCGTACTTTCTCATCGTTCGCTCGTTCAAACCTATAGGACATTCCTGGAATCACTGCATCTTGATGACGACCTTGTTCTAAACGAACGCATGGGTTATCACTTATTCGGTCTCATTCGGGTCTGAAAGGCTCACGAAATGCGATCCTTTCGCAACATAATGAAATGCTTCCTTCGCTTGTTCAAACGAGTACACCTAATACATAGGAGCAGAAAAGGTCAGTTTATCGATCAAAGCGTCGGGTAGGTTTACCGTCAAGAAGAAAAAAAACTGCACACTCGGAAAAGAAGATCCGGCAGAAAAGAGTGAAGTACAATAACACCCACCTTATCGATGGGCGGTCTGATTTTTTTCACCTCATACAGCCTATTCATATCCTCAAACTGCTCCCTGCTCCCAACGAAAACTCCTCGGACGGTGCATCCTGCAAAGAGAATTGATTTGGCTACGTCGTAATCCCCCTGGGAATCGGAGCGCTTGTCATTATAGTCGGAGAGATAACCGATAATAGAGACGACGCCGCCCCTTGTAGGAAATGCGTGTTTTATATTCACCGATAGCTCGAGAACGAGAACGACATCCAAACTCACATCTTACACGACGCAATGGATTTGGGGAGAGCTGATCCAATGTAAGAAACAGTAGAGGCGGGAGTTGGAACGATGAACTCACTATCTTTTCCACCAATCTCAATGACATGATCCACACCCCTTCCACCTGTGATTTTGCGTACCTCTTTCTCCCATTCTGGTGTTGCACGATAGTTTATAAGATGATGCGCCCCCAGTTCTTTGCACCTAGCGAGTTTGGAGTCAGAAGAGGAGGTGCATATTGTGGTACAGCCGGCAGCAAGAGCCATCTAAGACGTGATAGTTTTGGTAAGTATAGTGACTCGGAGCCAACTCAAAGGAATAATGATCAGGTCTACGCACCTGCAATCCAGCAATCGAGCATCCCCCAGTTCCTAGCAGAAGAACGGTGTCCCCTGCCTTGAGCAAAGGTTCGTAGCCATAGAGACAGTTGTCTACACACGATTGTAATCTGGACGACGAACAGACAGGAAACATAAGGGATGGAATAGCACGTACATGCAGTCAGAGCAGCAATAGGCAGAGTACAAGCTTCCTCGTCCGTCAAATAAGAGGGAATTGAAACGAGATCCTCAGCAGCAACAACTTGATATTCACACAAGAATCCATCGCGCCCTCCTCCGTAAGTGGGTGCGGACACGACCTTGTGATTGATCTTGCCCGCGTGAAAACCTGGTGTGAAGTTGGGAAGCTGATGATCGTTGAGGAACAGGGAACCAGAACGTGAAGCACGGCCAAATCAAATCTCGGTGCTTAGAGTACTTACCACCCTATCTCCAATCTTCCACTTAATAGGTTCGCCATCTGGAAGTGGCGGACCGATGGCTATGACTGAAAGGGAAGCGTCTGAGACAGGTATCACGTCTTTCTATAATAAGGTCGCAATAAGCAATGATCAGCCAATCAAACACCATTGAGTCGATACGCACCTTAGGCTAAGTACAATGAACAGATGCATCTCAAGTTTTCTTCGAGTGTAGAGTGGGCTAAGACAGACCTGAGCTGGGTTTGGATAGGTATTGGTAGCTATTTGGACGTCTCTGGCATTCAAGGTCAGTGCATGGACCTATCGCAGTCGGGGAGCTGAGCCAGTACAAAAAGAACCCATGCAAAATGATTAATACCTTGACAAGTACCTGACCTGGAGCTGGAGCTGGTACGGGTACATTCTCCTGAAGTGTGAGTCCTTGAAAGGACTCGTCCATCGAGGTAAGGATATAGCGTTGCATTGTTTTAGGGACTGCCATGGTCGAAATGAGCGATAAGATGGTGAGAGGAAAAGAGCTGTCCTTTGGCAACTCTGCCGGCCAAATGGCAAAAAGTTACACCGGTGGATCATGATGTCATACACATTCTAATTGGTTGGCAATCGCCGAGCCGAGCAGAAATACCGTTTCGCTGTGGCCACTTTAACCTGCAAGTCTCCTGGTGGTAGGTCTGAAATAGGCGGAAATTGCGGCATGACATTGAAGTGGAAGTGCTTCAGCTTGCGGTACGCAAAGGATAACTCACTTACGTCAACTGGACGCGCATCTGAACATTACGACTGCAAGTCCTGAGACGCCTCATAGTCGCAAGTTCGAGAGCCTGCTAAGCTGCCTATATTCCCTCCTTGGTGCATTCCCGTTACGTCTGACATCTTCCGAGCACTGTGTCACTCGACGGTAGTCGGTGATATTGGCTAATATAGCTGTTCTACTAGGTAGCACGGTTGTTATTCGCGCCCAGTGCAGTGATTGCGATGAGAGGCTAGAACTTCGCCAGAGTAGAGGAATCCATCGAGGTCACATGCAGCAGTTGACTCCATCCAGTACTGCTTAAGCCATGACAGGCCTTCTCTCGCTCTTGACGGACACTGTAAACAAAAGAAAACCGATATTTCTCGAATAATAATACACATTGCATATTGTACATCTACTTGCATCGTCCGTAATTTCAACGACTGGCTGAGCCTGAGCGATCCCCCTGAATACTCTCCAATACAGCATCCAAAAATCCTTCGGGGTCATCCCAGTGCACCTAATAGACAAGTTTGGTCAGAGACTACTCAACCTGACGAGAAGAATAAACGGCTCACCATATGATTCGCGCCTTCAATCGGTACGAACTCGAGTTCTCTAAGCCTTTCCGACGAAGGCAGCTTCATATACTCCTCCACGTAAATCCTCCGGGTCTCTATCGCACCCCAAGCAGACAGCCAGTTACTCCGCGTGCACACGAGATAAGTCAATTTCAGAGAGGGAAAGTACGACGAGGCCAGATCAGGATTAAATAGAACCTCCTTGGCCATCGTGTTGATTGCAGGTTGCATAGGACCGAAACTACAGCACAGTCAATCAGCAAAATGCCGACCGAAAATAATGAAGGCGTACACAGAGAGTTCTTGTGAGACACTCGGCTTATGGAAGAATTTATCTTGCTCCTCTGGGGTCCATTTGCTCTGGTGATCAGTGAGCTTTCTGCTGTCGAGCAAAGAGGTGGAGGGCCCGTGCGGATTTGGGTGTGAATAGTATGACGAGGCCCACGAAACGAGATTCTTAGACATTTCTTCGGGCGAATTGACGTCTTTATCGAGCCATGGATAGTACATGTCGTTGAGGTAGGGATATCCAAATGCTATGGCCGGAGCGTCTACGAGGGACTGGATATCAGAATGGACAAGACGTATGTATATGGCCTGGTGAACGCACCATAAATCACCAAATCCTTCACGTATTTCTGCAGCAAAGAGTACGCCCTTCCACTAACCAACGCTGGGTCCGCGAACATCGACATGGCTGTGATAGCGCCGGAAGACCACCCAGTGATGGCTATACCCCCTGTCCGCCCTTCTTCACCAATCTTCGGAATAGGCCCACTCTCGCTGTTTTCGTTCTCATCGATAAACTTTTCAACAAACGAACCCACGAGCGAGCCGAGCTTATCCAAGTGGGCTTTCCTTCCCTGATTCAAGTCCTCCAACTCATCTTCGGTGTAGGACGTAGAGCCTGGATACCCTCGACGACTAGCAACGACGGTCCGTAAATTGAAGGAGTGAGCGACTTGAGGAAGTTTCTCGAAGGAGTC
The DNA here is from genome assembly GCA_013368315.1 of Tetrapyrgos nigripes. Classification (NCBI taxonomy): domain Eukaryota; kingdom Fungi; phylum Basidiomycota; class Agaricomycetes; order Agaricales; family Campanellaceae; genus Tetrapyrgos; species Tetrapyrgos nigripes. The sequence goes on along the minus strand of JAACJM010000258.1, from coordinate 63,161 downwards.
TGAAAGATAGTACAGTCAAGTCTTAAATACACTCTGAGAAAGAGGATACGTCACTCACCACGAGTAAATGCGCTTCCAGGGAAGATAATGAGGGTGGTGTAGTCTTTGGAATCAGGAGGAGCGCCGCTGTCCGTGAAGGAGATATCTATGTCCCCCGGTAGATGATAGGTGCCATTGATTGCGCTCGACGTAGTCATGATCTTCGGGGTTGAGGAGGTTGGGAACGTCTGGGTAGATGCTACCTCTTAAGGGCTGTCAGACGATCATTCCATTTCGTACTGTTTCAGCGGCTGCTCAGGTGGCCAGAGCGCGTGAGTAGGTGCTATACATTCGTTTTAGCTGACAAATTATGCAGCGGGGAGGGTGGGGGAGCTCAGCCTCGCTCACCTCGAATGCTGCGCTTTTCCATGGCACGTACAACGTTCAGTAGAGTTACTTTCACTATTCCGAACTTGGTGGGTCGCGTCTGGTCTTGTTCTTCGGTGCAACATTGCAAAACATAACAGCTATTCTGGAACAGCGGAGAAGGCTATGTGGTCAGATGCCCTCAGTGGATGACGCTGCGGATGAGAGCGGGAAGAGAATTTGGCGTTTTCAATTGACCGAAATCGGAAACAGAGAGGCACGTGCACTGGACGCGTCACAATCAGGTAACAGGCTCACCACGCGACGCGCGACGCGACCTGCTGTTCTGAGCCTGCATCGACTCTGTCGAGTGGATTGATTGGTATAAGGCTATCATAGTAACAATTCATGCAGACTTACAGCCGTCCATGTCAGGTTATTATATCTATCTATACATACAACTGTAACTTCTCTAACATTTAGGGGAATGTCTGTTATCCATCGTGTCTGAAATCAGCTAATAGGAACCAACATTGTTGTCTACCAGGTTCCTGACGAGAATTTCGTGCTCCTTTGACCGAGGAACAATCCTGCATTTGAAAGGGACGGGATGACTATGAACGAGATTAGCGATATCGAGCGGACACGGATGGACGATAGCCAAAGTAGAGAAAATAGCCGACTTACACTACAATTCCATTCTTATACTCCAGCGTAGGAATAATTTCCTCACCCTTTTCATCCAAACAGGGTAGAATGTCAAACACCGCCAGCACTGAAGCAATGGTTATCCACATTGACGACCATCCCATAAATCGCGCTGGGCAAATTCGCCTTCCAAAACCGAAAGTAAAGGTCATAGGATCGGTTACTTGGGGGTTTAGCGCCCCTGACGGAGTGAGAAAACGCTCGGGTACAAATTGGAAGGGGTCAGGATATACTTCTGTGGAACGAGAGAATGGTTAGTCAATGACTTGAAGGTTATGTATGAAGCTTGAGGAGTATACTGACTAGGATCATGCGCCAATGCCCTTGATCGGAAGACTGAACATTCTTATCAAACAGTGGTATATCAAGACGAACGTACCAAACACTAGGAAGGATCACTGAGCCCTTCGGTACATACCACCCTCGATATACATCGTCATTCGTGGACCGATGAGGACACGCTATCGAGGATTAAGGAGTTAGACTCCTTGTCTTCCATGGATATGACTATAGAAGACCAATGAACTGACTTACCAAAAGGTGTAACGGTACTATCTCTCAGTGTTTCTCTCAAGATCGCCGTAATGTACGGTAATGACGCCTCGTCCTTGAACTCGGGAAGCTGGCCGATTCCAAGGACCCTGTCGAGCTCTGCTTGGGCCTTGCGCTGTATTTGCGGGTTTCTGACCATGTGCCGGAAGAAAGAGGCGAACGATGATACCGTCTACGTAAGAAAAGAAAGAGTATCAAAAGAATGGAATGGTACGGTGAAGAAAAAAGTATAACTTACCGTATCAGCCCCCCCTAGCTTCCAGGTATACGTGGTCAGCGCAAAAGGTTGGTTCACGATATAAACTCACGACTCACCAACATAGACTGATCCACCCAAATCTCGAATCAGCTTCTCTGCTTTAGACCGTTCCTCCGCAGTCATCTCGTGAATGCTAATACTGTCCAGATATCTCGAGACAATTGATGAAGATCCCGCACCTCCTTCTGCCTGAGTTGATTTAATATTAGAGCGTGATACAGAGTAACTTGTATTGAACAAACATACCATGTCCCGCTTAACCCTCTGAAACGGCTCATCCACCATTTGTTCCATATCATGCCGCCAAATTTTCGCCTGCTTTCTAAATGGAAAGCCAGGCAGCCACTCGGGCAGCTTCATAACTCGATAGTATTTTCAACATCTCTACTCTCATCTAGGAAGAACGTTGGAATCATCATGATACTCACAGAACGGAAACGCATCCACAAGCCAGAATAACCCAGGCATAGTGGCGAACGTTATAGCATCGAGACATCTCTCAGCAGCGACGATACTGGGGTCTCCGGTAGGTAGGACTTCAATGCCGTAGGTGATCGCTAGGATTGTGGAGCCTGCGAGACTAGGAAGATAGGATGACAGGAAAGAAAGCCATCAGCCACGAAACGATGGAAAATGACCTCGAAAAAAGAAAACAAAAATAGAAGAAAATCATTGGGACGTAACGTACTGTCGGATATGTCCCAGAATGTCTTCGGGTGCGTCTAGGCATCGTCCAAGTAGCTCGTAGGCAGCTCTGCGCTCTTGCTTCTCGAAGCGACGAGCATCCTCCTGTATACAATAAGTAAAAGCTTTGGGATGTTTGGAGAACGAGACAGTAGGCAACCTTGCCGAATTCGCGTTGAAATATCCTTCGCTGGGCTTTCCAAGTATCATCTAAATTGAGATGACAGAGAATAAGGAGAGTAGGTTAGAATCATCGTAAGTGGTACGAATGAGCGTCCACAACGCACTATATTCCATGAAGGGAAACTTTTCCGTCCATCCCATATACTCCATCATTGTCATAACTGGCCTTGGCAATATCATGCGTCGCACGCATAAAGTTTGAGCCGGGGGACAGCTACACGCAAACAAAAAAAAAAGTCGACAGACCTGCTGGAGTAAATAGCAGAACGTTTTTCGAGTAGGTCGTTAATAGCTTGAACGGAATCTAGGTAGATGATGTTGAGACCTGGTGCTTTGAGATGTATGACGTCGGAATCTGAAACAGGTAGAAGTGAGACAGAGACGGTTGTCCTTAGTATCTTTCTCAACTACACAAGTTGGACAGAAAACGCACCATATTTCAGAGACATCTCGTGAAAGGCTACCCATGGGTGCTGAAGCGGCAAATCGAGTAAATTTCCCAATATTGGAAGCTTCTTCGGACCAGGAGGGTAGGGTGGGTGACGACACGCCGCTAGTGTTTGCGTACGGATGAAGGAGAAAATGGCATAGAGCACGAAGCAAGCAAGCACACTCGAGAGGACATCGAGTTCGAAGAGAGTTGGCATCGTGCCAGGTAGGAAAGAAGGGAATTCGTCCCGAAATTGGACCCAAGCCGCTTGAGCGGGTCTAAGTATGAGGGAGTGCGTGATCCTTCTTGATGGGAGCAAAAAAGATGACGGAAGAGTGGAACAGAGTGGAATTTGTCGGCTAGATAAAAACTGCTTCCGACTCCCGACCCCCAAAATGAAATGTATCGCGTAGGTAGTAGGTAGACCCGGTCCACCCTTCGGCGAAAGCCAAAGATCATTCTCTTCCACAGAGGCGGGCTGCGGGTATACCATTCCTTTCTCCTACTTGAAAGAAAACTTCCTTGACGAAAGAGAAAGAAACCGAGAAATGTAACTTGGTTCCCGGGCGGTCACGTTCGCAGTGTCTAGCCTGAATATAGTATTTCCGGGAAGCGAATTGCCAATTTTTTAGGGTCAAAGAAGGTACTTCAGCTCATCTTATTGTTATAAGTGTCTCAGCACCGCGTCTTAGTATTCCTAGGCATACTTGGGCTTCGGGCCTGGGATCCAAAACCCCGGGGTTTAGGCCCAGCTCGGGTCGGCATATCACTGAGATTCTAGAACGAGTGAATGAGCTAGAAAGAGAAGTGCAGGCAGAGAACGTGGTAGCTGATGAACAAACAGCGACGCGTCGCGAAATCCCACGGGTCGTCTTCTTCAAGTTCTTGAGCTTGTGTCTGCCTTTCCTTCTCCTTGTCGCATATAGATCACGCTCTGAGCTAGCCATCTCAAAAGCTTGCAAAAACCATTCTGAATCAATAAGACTCCGAGTCGTGAACTGGGCGTAGCACTTCCAGCCAGCAGCTGGACAATGAAAGGCTGAAGATGCCTCAGTGGGCTGGAGGGATGTTCAAGGGGTTTGCGTGAGTTGCTGGCGCTCTTATTTTTTCTTACTGACATCCCAAGACCTCTCAGGACGCGCCTACGTCTTTCTCTTGCTGAGACTACAGAGCTCTTTCTCAATGTCAACATGACCCTTTCCTGCTGTACGTCATCGTTTTGGGCCAACGGCCTCTGCTGATAGCTCCTTGTCAAGATTCTAACCTCAATATCCTTCCATGCCGGTGTATGCCAGGTTTCCAGAACCTTAATACGTCTAGGAATCGTGTTTATCAGAACAAACCTCTCTGTATGTCCGTCAATACACCCTCCGGACCACAGCTCACATTTTCTTAACCAGAATGTTGAAGTACTCTTTTCTCTCCGGAAGTATGTATGTTCCGTTCTACATTCACCTCCTTGCCTCGCTTTCTGACTACTGGCGTGTACAGTACCGTCCTACATCTCTCTCTGTGAACGCTCATAAGTCGACATCCTCTCCAATATCCCCTCGGATACCGTCATTCCCAGCGACATGCCTCATGATGAAAACTTCAACCACGGCGCTGCGGGGAGACTATTCAATGGTAGACCTCAGCTGGACGTTGTGGACGTCGAAGAGGAGAAGGTCCCGTCGGTCACTGGGGATGACAGACTTGGAGACCAGTGCTTTTGTCTTCTCGGAACTTTTTCGTATGGCTGCAGAGCTGAAGATCTGCGTACACCTCCTCGGGCAGGACTTCTGGGAAGGATGTGATGATATTAGCATAGGTGGGACAATGTGAGACGTTGAGGAAGGAAATGTATGCGCTCATGGTAGCGACGTACGGCGACAAGGGACCTGGTATTGCTACTTGAGTTGTTGCTGTCCACCTGCGTCGAGACTAGTGACTGCCATGGTGAGTCTGTTTACTCTGCCAGTCTGCATGTAGTGCTCATTTCCGTCTTTTCCCGTTCTTCAGACTTCAGTTTTCGTGTCTTTGGTGTCAAACAGAAACATATTTGTTTTCTGCTTTTTCTCGTCCTTCTCATCCACAGGCCACTCTACCATAACTTCATCATCTCACCCTCACCATCGCCTTCCTTCCCCGCCTTCCCTCCATTGCAACATCGCACGACGCAGAGGTACAGACGAGATATCCGACACCATACCTGACATTTTCTCCCAGAAGCTGCCACGTAGGACCGTACAGCGCAGCTGGGTGTATGGTTTAGGGATCCTATTACACCGAGTTCGTGCACCTTACACAGTAGGACGGAGGTCCCGGTTAGAGGATGAAGGCATCTAGGAACGGGAACGAGATTGGAATTTGGAAGTCCGAGTCAGAAGGGCTTTTGTTCGGTGTGGTAACGACTCTTGGGGAAGGAATTAGTTGGCTGAGCGGCCACTTCCTTCAGCACCGCAGATCGTCAAGCCTTCGTCTCCCTTCTCACCTTCAACCTCGGCGCATTCCTCGGTCGTATCGGTGACCGAGTCGGTACATAGACACGTTTTTGGCTTTTAACCAGGCCCTCTTCACGATCTGGAAGTCCACGCAAATGGATGCTGAAGGAAGGAGTATAGCGGACGATAGAGGTGACCTCCGGCATGGACAAAGACGCTGAGTTATATATCGACTCGGGGTTCATACTTGCCAGTTTGGGTATAATGGGGAAGAGACTGAATATGCAGTTTACTGCGGCGAGTGCGTACATTTTGTTTTACTTTCCTCTTTTGTAATTTCTTTTTCTCTCCTTCTCCCTTCTCTTCCTATCCTTGTTTTTTGTTGCCTCCCTTCCTTTTGTCTCACCATGATGTTTTACTTTGCCTTCCTTGCCTGTTTTTGGTTGGCTCTTCCGCGTTCCTCTGCTTTTCCTCATTTTTCCCCTTTTCTTCGTCCTTCTTTCTCTCTTTTCTTCTTTCCAGACCGCGTTTACCTCGAGCACTGACATCCGCTTCCTCTTCTACTTCTAGTCGTCCTCACAACCGTCTGGGTGGAACTAACTCATCATCGCTCCCAACCTCTTTACTCCCTTTTTTCTAACCGTCGCGTACATAAATACCAAAACTCGGGACCAGGAACTCGTCGCAGCTCTCTCCCTATTCACTGGAGCCATTCGTCTCTCGTGCCAGCTTGGCAAAAAGCGATACGGCGGCAGCCCTGGGTGTAGCGTGTCGTTTCAGAATGACGATTGGGTTGGGATGTGTTTTACTAGTTCCGGGGAAGGGTGGGGCATGAAGGGAGGGGAGGATGGGTTTGGGAAAGGTATAAAGGGAGGGGTGAGTGGGTTTGGAGGATTGCTTTGCGCTGTGTTTTCCTGCATTTGCTTTCATCAATGCCAGGAACAGCCCCGTCTCTCATCATTCATCATTCTCTCTTTTACTCGCCCCTCGTTTTATTTCCTTGTTTATCTGTTCATTCAGGATATCCTCGTCGTTCCTCATTGTCTCCTCCACTTGTTCCCTCTTTTATCCCTTGTTCGTCCTTTCACTCAGACTCTCTTGTCGTTGGTTCTTCAAGTTCTCCGAGCCTTCATTTTAACCTTTGTCTTCCATTCGGAATCTCGAAGTCGTTCTTTGGTCGTACCACTGCCTCTCCGTCTCTGAGGCCCTGTCTCACTGCATACCTAATGTAACCTCAAGTTCATTGACATTCGTCGTCGTGCTTAACCACAATGCCAAGTTTTGATTTCCCGGTATCTATATCTATGTTCCGAAGTTGCTTCACTGGCATTTACCCTCTACTTTGGGCGCAAGTACCAGACCCGTCTATACGGTTTCTATGGGCTTCTGACAAGTATACACTCTAGTACGGTAGATCTCGTAGAAGCGTGCGCTGCATCGGTTGTAATCATGACTGGTTCTCATGGAGCATGGGGATACTTGAGTTCCAGAACAACCCTCGGCGAATCCAGCTTCATAATTCAGAACGTTGGAAAATATCGCCGTTGCTTCAGTTTCAGGCCGTACTAATCTCATGACTAGTACTTCTCTTCACCGATGAATATGTTGGTTCCTTGCTTTATTTAAGCCTTATCAATCCTATGACTAGTACCTCTAGTCTTCGAGTACGTACGTATACATTGTATGCTGCATGTCGGTTTCTCATCCTGATCCATATGATTAGCATACTTAGATAACTCGGTATATTGAACTTAGAATCTCGAAGTCTCTCTGTCTCCCCAACCCATCCCTTCTCTCTCCCGGCAACTCACAAAAATGCGCTCGTCCCTCTCGTTCATCTCTCTCCACCTCATAACCCTCATTCTTGTCTCTTTCACCACCCTACACCCAGCTCTAACCCAAGAGACCGACTCATCACCCGCCCATCCAGGCCCATTCCCCTTTGACCCCGGCTTCGACATCCAAAGCGTCGCTTCTCTCGCTGTATCTCTCCCATCTCACTCTTGGGAATTCGGAACAGCTTCAGAGGCGCTACTCGAGTTGTATAACCCGGAGTTGGCTGTTTTTGGGGAGGATCCATTCGGTCTGGTTCCACCCTTATCGAAAGCTCAAGGACTCGGAAGCAATCGATCTCAATCCAACTCCAACTTCCCATTTAAAATAATCCCCTCCCTCACATACGCCTCCTCCAAAATCACACTCAACCTCTCTTCCAACGCTGGCGCAAACGTTCTATCAGACGGAGACGGAGCGACGGGAGATCCTGCGAGTTTGGGCGTTAGTGCTGTTTTGTTGGGTCGGGGTTTGGGTTTTGGTTTTGGTCAGGGGGGAAAGAATAAGACTTGGATTTTTGAGTTTAGGGAAGGAGCCAGGAGGACGATGGAGTACCTGGTGGGTGGTGCGCCGAGGTATGCGAATGGAGCGATCAGTCAGAGGGCGGACGTTGCGGAGTTATGGTGAGTAAAGACGCGTCTGCTTGTTTCCTTCGAGGCTATTCGTTCCTTGACAGATGGATTTGGTGCGGATCTCGTAAATCCTAGTGGCAAGTGATGTCACATATGGTCATGCATAAGGATACATCTCCTTATACATCGTACTCATGATCATCGTGCCATATGGGATACCTGTGGCTTACGCCCTCGGGAAGACATCGATCCTTCTGTCAACTATCCCTAGTACTAATGACTTCTTCATTCTTCCTGTCTCAACGCTAGTAATATGCTGACTTGCTCACGTTTTCATTCTGATACAGGGCAGATTTTGTATACATGGCACCACCATTCCTGGCCTACTACGCCGTTTCTACCTCAAACCTCTCGCTTCTGCTCGACACAGTGGATCAGTGTGGATTCTACCGACAAATTCTTCAGCTGGGATCACCCTCAGACGTCGAGGACTATCCCCCGAGCCCAACAGACGCTCTGAACGGTCTTTGGCGACACATCATCGGCCCCCAATCGTCTGATCCCGGATTATGGTCGACGGGAAACGCATGGGCAGCTGCGGGTATGACGAGGATATTAGCCACTGTGGTAAAGGCCCCGAAGGAACTCTTCCAGTCCCCAATTCGTTATCCATCCACAAATATCTCTGCTTCCTCCAATTCTTCATCATTAGTGCCCAGCAATCTCCGAAGAACCACCGCTATCAGCGTTCTAACGACTTATATCAAAGAAATCCTCGACGGAGTCATTTTCGCCGCACCTCTCGACAACGGCCTTCTACGAAATTACCTAAACGAGACTCTAGAAAGCGGGCACGGCTATGGAGAAATTTCCGGATCGAGTTTGCTAGCCAGCGTTGTATATAGGATGATTATCCTTCGTCCGGACGTCTTTCTAGATCTACCTGCCGACTCGGACTCAGGAAAGAACTGGACTACTACAGGTTCTGCGTATCTGGATTGGGCAGATGGAATAAGGCATACCATCGGTTCCGAAGGTTATGTTAGCAGTAATGGTACAGTTGCGCCGGCTGTCAATCCACTGGACTGGGGGAGTACGGTGCCGTACACGGCTGGAAGTCCTGAAGGGCAGAACTTTGTAGTGTTGATGTATGCGGCGTGGAGGGATTGTGTTTTGGAGGGGCTTTGCCAGGAGAACTAGATCTTAGACCACGCATATAAGGGAAGGGATTTTGGAATGACTCGAAGTATGATGATTTGAGTGAGAAGAAGTCGAGAACGTCGATTAGTACGTATGTACATTTACTTCCTTGACAATTGTATACAGATTTGAATAGTTTTACAACGTCTTTTCACCAAATCGCGAGAACGTACTTACCGGCGCTGAGTGCGTCTCGACGTCATCTCGACGTGTATGCATTGGCGGGATATGCACCTTTTGCCGATCGATCCCGAATATCAATAGATCCAAATAAACTCCTCTTGTCTTCAAACCATCATGTCAGAGGATTACTCGGGTCGGGAAAGGAAAAAAACGGCTTCAAAATGCTTGTGATGAGTGTAAGAAGAGGAAGAGTAAGTGGTGTTTTCGCGTTCATGAACATATCAATCCTTACTAGCTTTGACTACCTTGGAACTGGACTTCTCCTTGCGATGACATGGCAGTTCGATGTGAGTACATAGAGCGATTCTTGACCTAGAGGATGTGACATCATTTCTTGCCTTTTCTGCATAGGTGATAGCGGTAATATGCCGGATAATGCTTGTAGTTCTTGCTTGAAGTTGGGTATCGCGTGTACGCATATCATGGTGCAGCAAGTGAGCCTCGTTCCTTCCCAGATTTGCAGGCGTATTTTGCTGATTCATCATTTCAGAAACGAGGGCCTAAAAGGGGGTACGTTGTTCTGAGCATCAGTTCCTATTTTTTTTTTTGGGTACACTCATCGTTTCTTCGTATATATCAAGCACCCTTTGGACGACTGCCTTCCAGCCAGTCGATGTCCTGGTTAAACAGATCCTCGATGAGACTTCTTCTAGACCGTTCACAATCCCAGACAGCAAGGAATCCGTCCGAAAAATGTTCGTCAAATTAGCGAAACGGATCCAAGAGCTAGAAAAGGACCGACAATTCGATAATCACGACAATTCGACTTTCGAGTTACGCGATAACCTCGATGCTTCCAATTTCATGCCCTCCACTCCTGCAGATACCGATACACGTTCCGATAATGGAGAAGAAACGGAGAGCAATATAGAAGACTTGTCTGAAGAATTGTCGAAGTTCGCTTTTGGCCGCGAGCGTGGAACTCATTTTGGTGAATCCAGCAATGTAATGCTCATGAAAGTCGCACTAGAGCATAATAAGGAACTCCATGGTCCGAGTGGTCCCGACTGGAACTCCATTCTCGCTCATATCCGCAGGCCTGATTTTTGGGAGATTGATCCTGTAAGTGAAGCTACCTTTTCTTATTCCAATGCTGAATACAATGCTTCGGCCAAGGGACCATCTTATTTGATAAGTCAACATGATCTCGACGCTCCAATTTACAACTTTCCTACGACAGACGATCTTCACCGTTTCATTGACATCTATTTCACCGAATGGGAGACGTACCAGCCACTTCTTCATCGACCTTGGTTCGAAAAATCGATTCGTGGGGGACTCCATCATTGCGACTCAGCATTTGGCGCCGTCGTTCTCGCAGTATGCGCCCATGGTGCTAAACTCCTCTCAAGATCTCGTCAAGAAGACCCGGGAGACTGCTGGTTCAGACAAATTCGCCTGCATTCGTTTGTGTTCAAGGAAGATCTGGAATTGTATCACCTTCAGCTCTACTGTGTATGTTTCTCAAGCTTTTCCACTCAAGTATCATCATGCTAACTAACGTCTCGGCGGTCTTGTTATCAGCTGATGATGACTTATTTTTTTGGCGTCGGTAAAGGTATTGACAATGCCTGGGTGCTAGCTGGAATTGCAATCCGTCGTGCTCAGGAAAAGGGCGCACATCGACGTCATACTTCAAGTTCCCAGCATCCGACTGTTGAAGGGGAGTTATGGAAACGAGCATTCTGGATGTTGATACTTCTTGATACGATGATGAGTGCGTATTATGGAAGACCCAGGGCGATGTCAGTTCAAGAGTGAGTTAGTCCTTTACTCGATCAATTTTCGAGACTGATGCGTATGGTTTCGACCGCAGCTTTGACCTTGATCCCCTGATTGAATGCGATGACGAATACTGGGAGCCTGAAGACGGTAGTCAGGCTTTCGTTCAACCGGCTGGAAAGCCCTCAAAAATTGCCTACTGGAACGCATACATGAGATTGGTAGAAATCTACGGGTTTGCTCTACTCAATATCGTAAGTATTGAATTTTTTACAAAGTGGTCAGTACCGGTCAGTCCTTATGCGACTAACATTTTTCAATTAAAGTATTCCGTCAGAAAGAATGTACTCGGTAGCAAGATAGGCATCGGCAACAGAGAATGGTACGAGAAGGCGATGATGGCAATCGACTCGGCAATGAACGAATGGATGGGTCTGGTTCCTGAGCATTGTAAGTAGCTCTGGCCTTCATGTTAAACATCTCTCTGAGTCAAAATCAGTACAATGGGACAACCAGCACGATGATCCAGTTTTCTTCACGCAATCCACCCTCCTCTCTTCTTGGTATTCTTGGATTCAAATTGCAGTTCATAGGCGTTTCATTCCCCGTCCAAGGGATCGTTCCACGTTATCACTCCCTTCTTTGGCCATTTGTATAAGTGCAGCTAGATCGTCTTTGCGCGTCTGTGAAAGGTTCACGAAACGCTTAGGAAATTATCATCCTCAACTAATAGTAAGCTGATTTCAACTGTCGCTTCAACCGTTCATTTCATAGATTCCAAACGTACAGCTCGTGATGTACCATTCGGCCACCGTTCTTGCTCTGAACCTTGTCAGATAACTGCAGCTAAAGATCAGGATCGATCCAAGGAAAGAGATGATGGATATTTACAAATTCATCGACCTACTTCGCTTCTATGAGCGGGCGTAAGCAACATACGTACTATTTCCTGATAACACTTAGTGAAGCTCACCAATTTTCAGTTCTTCACATGCAGGTCGATTGGTGTATGTATCTTTCCTTAGCTTGTGATATTGCGTTCTGACCGCCCGTCGTAGTGATATTCTCAACGCCATGATGTTTGCTAGTCCTTTTCCACTTCAGCTAGCGAACACGTCCGGATCGATAGCGAATTCTCCTAAACAGCCTCGCACTGCTCAATCGCAAGCTGCCACGTTGAGCCTGCCTTCTCTCCCGTTATCAAGTTCCAACGAAATTAGTATTCAGCCGTCATCGGTGTACCCCAGTATTGGACCGGAATCGATACAGCCCCTATCATCGGGTTCCCCTACGAGTTACTCGACACCCAATCCGCCCCTTCTTCTCCACTCAAGCGAAGTTGGAGGACTTCCTATCCCCGATTCTCTGAATTCTGTCCCATTCGCAAGCTTCGAAGGCCCTTCGGCAGAGGCGAGTATCAGCTCGTCAATATCTCCCGACATGCAACAGTATTTCTCGTTGTTTGATGAATGTACGATGGGAAACACGAATTGTGAGTAATTATTGACTTTGACTTCTTCAGCTGGACTTTGCTTTCCTTGTCAGTGACAGATCATAACTTTGGAGATACCTCGCAAAATCGCCCAAGGTAAGTCCCTTAAGATATCTACCTCTATCATAAATTATTCCTAATCTTCAATCGTCACGTAGTACAACGCAGGACTGGGACTCATTCATGGCGAGCGTTGATCAGCTGCTCGGCATAGCTAATATCCCTTCGGCCGGGACACAATCATTCGATCCGTTCAATTTTTGAGTTATTTTGCTCTACTGCACGCATAATCCCTTCAGAAAGATGTACAGCCCGTAGAGACTTCTGAATTTCATCTCAAAACATTGCAATCCCCCTCAAAGCTACGCTATAAATGATGTACTACGCCCGAAATCCTCTGACTTCACGCACCCTCAAGCCTCACTGATAGATACCGCATTCAACGCATCTGAATTGGGCACAACCACGCCCTCCTTGACGATCGCAAGGAACCCCTCGGACGAGTCCAAATGTACCTAACACGACGGACTTTAGGCTGATTTTTCCTGGCAAGCCGTCCGGTAAGTACTTACGAAATGATTTCCATCCTCAATGACAGTAAAGTTGATCCACCTTTGGGGGCTTCTTCCGTTCTTCAGAAAGTCTTGGAACATTCTTCGAATCTTGTACGCAGCCCAAACACAAGACCAATGTGATTTTGCGCATGAGATGTATGTGATGCGGACTTTGGAGAAACTGTCCTTTCTCCCGTCTTCTGATGAAACGAACAGAAGACGTTCTGTGACTTTTCTCAACGTACTCTGCATCGCCGGTGAGCCCCTAAATATGGATAATTAAAGATCAGGTAACTCTTCGCTCAGACATACGATATGCCTCGTACATTTTTTCTGATCGCATCGCAGCCGGAAGACAGACGTACTTTTCCAAGTCATTTTCCGTCCAACTATCTAGCGAGGTTTTCTCTGCGTTTCTTCGGGACTTCAACCCATCTGGGACTCCCATTTTCAGATCATGATCGTAATAAGACGCCACCCACTGTGCAAACAGCTTATACTTTTCTTCGATAGTCTTGCCTTGATGTGCAGGGTCCGTGAAAGGAATGTAGAAGGTTCTACCTTGGGGACCTGGATATCCAAAAGCATTGTGAGGTGGATCTGATGATGGACGTATGCGAACTAGTCAGAAGAATATTGTCGATTTTTCAAGATAAGTACGCACCATAGAGCACAAGATCCCTCACGTAGCTTTCCAGCGTGCAGTAACCTTCAACATCGTCGTCAAAGACTCCAGTGTCGGGAAAGAATAAACTCATGGCCGTAATGCATCCAATGGACCAGCCCAAGATGACTACTCCACCCGTCTTTCTGTGGTTTGTTTTGGGGATATTCTCCTGGCGAATGAACTTTTCCAAAAAGTCTTTCATCAACACTCCTAATCCCTTCAGAAACCCCGTACGACCGTTAACCTGGTCCTCGATTTCCTCGTCTGAATATCTCGTGGACCCAGGATATTCACGACGGTTCCAAATGACTGTACGCAAGTTTAGGGAGTGTGCATGTTGATGAAGATGTGCCATGGAATCTGAAAGGTAAGCGTAATTTATTTATGAACTCAAGTTGGTAAGTATGAATAATAGAAACTGGATCTGTCAGGTAAGTACGACTCACTACCAGAGAAAGCTGTGCCATGTAGAATGAGGACTGTAGTGTAGTCTGTTGATCCTGGAGGAGGCCCACTTTCCGTGAAGCAGATCTCGATATCTCCTGGTAAGGAGTACGTTTTGGGGGTATACATGTCCATGCCTTGGAGGTGCGCCATCCGCTGAGTCTGGACTTGGAGTTGCTTTATATATGACTTTAGGGTCCCCTCTCACTTGACCAAGATTGCGATCTTGCTCTCACACCTCGCAAAAATAAAACGAATTTCCCATCCAAATCGAGCGTTGTTCTCTCATCTGCCCTGCCTTCCCTTAGACAAGCAAGGTAGAATACCCGTGGTGGGAAGCAGCCTGTGCTGCTATTTATTTAGCTAGACACGTTCATTTAATCGCTGCTTTCGCTTAAGACTTAACCTGCGAGAAAACCTGCGAGAAAAAACTGCGAGTTAAGCAGCGAGTCTGAAGATTGGGCCTTATATACCCAGACTCAGCAAGAGGACTCCTTGCCTACCATCGAACCATGACCAAAGACGCGTCTTTCGTCCGCAAAATCCTGTTTTTCTTACCTTACACTGCTGCTCTTACCCATGCAATTACCGTCAACCTTCCATTCACTGCTCCAGATAATGCTCCTACAGTGTCCGGCTCCCTCTTTTCTCTCTCGCTCGAACAAGATCGTTGGTTAGATTGGGTTGGCACGGCATCCACAGGCAGAAACGAGTTCTTCTTCAATACACTTGACAACCTCATTCAAATCACTGGTGAAGCCCCACATATACGAATTGGAGCGGATTCGGCGGATCATACCGATTTTGGAGTAGGCGTAAAGGTGTTGTTTTTTCTTCTCTCATGGTACCGCCACTCACACTCGAGTTTCTTGTTGCAATGATTCTTAGGACGCGGAAGCGATATTTCCCGAGCCTACAGAAATTGAACCCTATCCCGAGGCAACGAATATTACAGTTGGTGACGCGTTTTATGAAGCCGTTCGATTTCTTCCACCTCGTCAGTACTTCAGTTCTTATCTCGCTTGACTTTGGCTCGGCTGACCCTCTGAGTTCCCTTCTCTTTTGATACTTACCCTTAGATACCCACGTCATCTGGGGCGTAAATTTTGCTACCAAGAACATCACTTCAGCGTTCCTCCAAGCACAAGCTATTCAACGAGCCTTTTCTTCCAATGTTGTCCAAGACGCTGGCATTATACTCGACGCTGTGGAGGTCGGAAACGAACCAAATATCTACCCTCGAAACACAGTTCGCCCTGTAGATTATAATATCTCTGAATACGTACAAGAGTGAGTGAGGTCTTTCCCGTGTTTTTGAATAATCATATGCATGTCTCTCTTTCAGATGGATTCCATTCGCTTCAAATGTTTCTGCAGCTTCAGGGATCACACCAAACTCACACACACAATTCTGGGGTGGTTCATTCGCTGATTCATTCTCTGAATTGGAGCCCTCTACTTCTGGATTCTCCCCCCAAGGGCTGTTTGGCAATGGCATCCTCAATTCCGAGCCGGGAAAGCTTATCAAAACGTGAGCTACTTCCCTCCTGCTATCTTTCTTCATGCATATGCACTCACCCTCACCCTGTACCCATTACGCTATCCTGCGTCTTTCATCTCTCTGCGCCCACTCCCCAAAAGTTTCTCCCAACATCATTACAATGCCTTTTGTTTCTCAAACTGCGGAACCCTTCAACTTGAACAACTCTTGACAAAATCAACTATTCGTTCCAATTTGTCCATATTCGCTGAAGATGTTGCCGTCGTAAGAGATCAAGGGTGGGAATACGTCCTAGGTGAAACGAATAGCAATCCCCTTCACGGAGCACCTGGACTGTCCAACGTCGCGGGCGCAGCACTGTGGGCTTTGGATTATGCGTTGTTTGCTGCGCAGATGGGGGTGAGGAGGGTGTTTTTCCATGAGGGGGTTGGGTATAAGTATAATTTGGTAGGTTCCACTTGTTTCACTGAAGAGTTCTCTACTCCGAGACTCTGAGGCTAACTGTACACCCACATCTACACTAACACCTCATTCATATATCTTTCCAACCCAGATCCAACCAACCACTCTCACTCGTTCCCCAGTGGACGGCTCTACCCTACCCAGTCCATTACCTCCACATATCCAACCCCCCTATTACGCTGCTATCATTGCAGCCGAGGCTATTGGAAACAACAGCAGACTCGGAGACGGCACTCGGCTCGTGGAACTAGCGCTTGGTAACTCGGCAAACTTGTCAGCGTATACATTTTTCGAGGATTTCGAGGATGAGTCAGGGTCAGGGGAGTCGACTCGGAGTCGGAGTCGGCTTGCGAGAGCAGTGTTTATCAATTTGGAAGTGTTCTCGAGTTCGATGGAGAAAAGGACGAGTGTGCATGTGGATTTTGATTTTGACTTTAGTGATTTTGGTGATGACTCGGATGCACGCCGTATCGCTGTGGCACCCAGTATGATGCAGGTTAAGAGACTGGCGATTGGGTACGTATACATACATATACGTCAGCCTCTGGTTCAAATTTTCAAACTGATCAATGTCACATTGTCTTTGTTCTCTCTTTTTTTCGTTTGACAGTCACGCAGACGACACCAGTGGTCTAACTTGGGGTGGCGTCACCTATGAAACCAACGATGGGAGGTATAGTGGTGAAGAGAGCATTGAGATTGTTGATGTGGAAGATGGGTTTGATATACAGGCTACCGAGGTTGTGTTGCTGTCGTTTTTGTTTCTGTAATTATGGAAATTTGGCGTTATCAATGTTGACTGTTTTACGTCTAAAGAGAAGCGTAATAATATCCCATGTCATCTAGAATCGTGATCTAAACTCTGGAAAAGATAAAAGGCAAAGCAAAGCAACTCCAAAAGCGGGGTGGATATAGCAAGAAGGAAAGCTAGTCAGAAATCTTCAACCATCCGAGTCGACGACATTAGATCTAGTCATTTCAACTATAACTATCACTGGAACGGGGGAGGATTAGGCCCCTAGATTATGAATTATGAATTAGGATTAGGATTGGGCCCAAGCTTTAATATCACCCTCGGAGCTTCTTCCCTCCATCTTCCCGTCCCTCTCCATCCCTTCCGGCGCCTCTGAGACCTGCACCAGAACCAAGCTCAGCACGAGGCGTACTCAAATCCAAATGAGAACTGGATTCGACATCGATCAGCTCGTCTTCTTCGTCTTTCCCATTTCTCGACTCGGATTCTGATGGTGATAGTGATAACTCGGTGTCTGAAGCTGGAGGCTCCTCAACCACATCCGAGATTGCGCTGACACTGGCCGTTATCGTCTCCCTCTTCCTTACTGCTGTAGCGTTGCCCTTTCCCTTCCTTCCTTCCTGCCGTTTTTCCACTCACACTCGCATTAGGTTTATTAGGTGACGCAACAACGCTAGCGGAATTGGAATTGGCGGTAGATGCAGTCCCCGTTGTCGCACCCGGCTTCTTTCTCTCCCTCAACTTCATCGACGACGCTACTATCGGCACCGCCCCTCCCCCTCTCGTCCCTCTTGAAACTTTGGATGAAGAGGCAGTAGGGCCCAGTGGATCCAACGAGTTGAGTAGATCGACGGTACGTGAGAGGTAGGGAGAAGACGGGGATTGGGATTGGGAAGTGGTGGAGGTTAGAGAGGTACGCCCTCCTCGACGTTTTGGTTTAGTTGACGTTGCAGCTTCAATCTGGCGATGAGACAAATCAATATATAATACGGAAAAGGAAAAGGAAAAAGAAAAGAAGCAGGAAGAAAAACAAGTATAAAAGCTCACCTTTTCCAACTCCCCTACCTCCCACCACTTCTCCACTTCCTCCCTTTTCTCCTTCCCCTTCTGCTGATCCCCCTCCTGATCCCCCTCCATATAAGCCTCTCCCACGAGTCCTGTGAAGTGAGCCATAACCCCACTTATCAACGCGCGGTCACTATACCCGCCCTCCAAGCGGTTGCGTGAATTCTGCGTGTCGGTACCCACCTGCGTGCCATCTCCATTAGGCGACTCCGCAATCAGGCACGTAGCCCATGCTTGATGGCACCGTCCGTCACTACTTTCCTTTTTGTCTGTACTTATGTATAAGTATAGTATGCATGTACATACCATTTATACTCAGATTTACTACTACAACTCCTTAGAAGTAAGGAAGAACACTCGAGAAATCTCAGTTGCATGAATTCTGTGTGGCGCTCCTGCATGCCATCTCCATTAGGCGACTCCGCAATCAGGCACGTACCCCATGCTTGATGGCACCATCCACCACTATGTCCTTTTTATCTGTACTGTATGTGTATGTATGGGATGCATGTACGTACCATTTCTAATCAGGTTTACTAGTACATATCTTTAGAAGGGAGGAAGTTAATCAATGCTCCGGTAAAAAGTTCCACTCGAAGCAGTAGACCACTGCAGTTTAGAAATGGCCGAACATCACAAACAGAACCACAATATCCTTTATAGTGGCCATCAATAATGCAGACTGGTTTATCAATCCACAGCGGTGGACCTATGTTCATGATCTGAGCCAAAAAGAATTAAAACAGCCTCCAGATATATGAATATTAGATACTCACAAAACACACTCAATGCGAGCTAAGAGGGAATGCGAGTTGAACAAGAAGGGTATGGAAGTAACTTGAAAAGGACAGTGTCAGCTTTTAAATCATTGAAAAACCTGAATTTCAAATTGATTTGACTTGTTGAGTCAGCTACATGTAGGACAGGTCTCGTATTGTGCTCATTATGGCGCAAATATCCATTTTGACAACTCTGGGACGGGCATGCAGGTGGCACGCAGGGCGACACGCAGGTACATGTGACCTGCGTGCCGGCCCGATCGATCTGCGTGTCACTCAATACATCGGAGCGTCTGTCCTCAGGCCTGCGTGTCAGTCTTTGAATGCAGGTTCCCTTTGCGTGCTTGTTGGCGAAAGCGACCTGTCGGAGAGTGTGTTCGTCATCATCGTCAGTAACATTAACGCAACATTAACATCAAGAAAAAGTGGGGGAGGGGAAGCAAGAATGAGAACGAAACTGGTATACTTACCACGTCCCTAGTAAAATGATGAAAGAACCTCGTGGGGACACGCCGACCGTGTCGAGACATGGAAGGGTATTCGTGCTCGGAGGCGTCGAGGCCACAGCTTTTTGTTCGTTTTCGTTATGGGAGGAGCATAGCGAGGCAGGTTGCGACAGCGTAGAAGAGGAGGGCGGTTTATAGAGAGAGAGAAAATAGAAAGTAGGTCAGCGTCAACTCTCAAAACAATGTAGAAAGAAACGAACCAACTTTATGAATACCAACACATCTTCCCCTTCTCCGTCACTCTGTTTATTCGTATCCTTCACAAACTCCTCCGCCTTTCTCAATAGTCTCATATACACCTTCGGATACAATTCATCCCAGAAATGTCGTTCTCCATCGGGTTCAGACTGATAGGGTTGTAAGTGGACATTCTCCACCCACTGCCCATGCGCACCATGTATCGAGACGGAGGCGGCTTGGATGAGTTCTGGTTTACCGTCCTACAAAACAATGAGTGTCAGTGTCCATACCTTGTCATTAGAAGGGAGGAGGAACACTCACCTCACATGGATAAGACAATATATCGTGTATCGAGCCATAATAAACCTTCAGTCCAGGCTTTTGCTTCTTCTCCTCTTCATTTCCAGGTTCCCCACCTTCCTCACCCGATGCTTCAGCCTGAGCCTCCACTTCAAGTTGCTGTCGATATCTCTTCGTTTATTTGCCATACTATCGATTGGGTGCCGTTACTTGTCCATTTACATATTTAGAATGACGAAGAAAGGAAGGAATAAAAAAAGATGATGGACCCACCATGATGTAGGTCAATATCAAAAATGACCACACGGTTGATGCCGTGTTTGAGGTGTGCTAGAAAAATCGCGGAATTAGCGACTGGTGTACTCATAAGGACGACAACGCAAAAAACGAGAAGGATGTGAGAAGAGAAAAGGATGTGAAGATGGATGATGGGGTTGTGAGACGACGAGGACAGGAATGGATTATGGACAAGACGAATAAGAGGAACGCAACGCACCATGAGCAGCTGCAACGGCGACATTGTTCACGAAATAGAACGCCGAGGGCGTATCTTCCCCACAGTGATGGCCTAGAGGTCGTATGGCGACGAAGGCGCGGTCTATTAGGTAATTCGACGGATTTGGAGTTGACAAAGAGGGAGGAGAAGGGGACTGAAACACCCTATCAACAGCCTCACAAACAGTTCCTAGGGCTCCTTGGATTGCATTGAGGGAACCGGGGCAGACTACACACGAGAAATCAGACTGCAACACTTGAAGAAAAGAGTTGAAAAACGCACGATACAAATCTCCCTGCGCCAACCCTTGTGGTATCTCCGACTCGCCTCTACTAATCTTCTCCGTACTTTCTTTTATCGAGTTGGTTAGGTTTTGGAGATAAACATCTCCATCGATATCTCCATGTATAAATTTCACGGCAGCGTTGTTAACGATATCGAGAGAGGCGGAGGAATGGACGATAGAAACGATGTTGGTGGTGTTGAGGTTGGGATCTGTTGCGATTTTCAACTTGTCCAAAGCAGAAGCCAGGTCATCAGGGTTTTCTGCTGCGTTTACTTCTTCCATCGTCCCATCAACTCGTGAATGAGTACGAACTACATCTTCCAAACGAGCTCTAGCGGCCGCAAGCCCTACCTTGACTGCTCTCAATCGTTCTGGACGTTCTACAATGGCTGAAAGGTCTCTGGAACGGATGTATCTGTTTTTGTAGCATGCATCTTGGATGAAGATGGCAGCGTTTGGTGGGGGCGGGATGTCGGGAGGCATCATACGCGTAGAAGGCCAAGGGGCGACGCCGCGACGCACAGCGGGGCGCGGAGCATATTTGTCAGCCATTTTTGTGCATTCTTAAATGACGGATAGTTCACATGATTTTGGGTGAGATAAAATCCGTCGTATTTACTACTAAAAAACTGGGTCGCAAAAGCTCAAATTATGCGCTTAAGCTTTTCCGTGCTAAACTTTTTATTCATTCATGACCAAAAAAGGGAAGTAAATAGTATTCGAGTTTTGATTTGTAAGAAAATGCGCAAAAGGTATGATCAATATTTGTGTGCTGGATTCCGGCAAGTAAAATGAATTCCCTGGGGCATTGAAAAACATGAACTTAAATTACCGATTTTTCTCAGCAGCCGGGCATACTCCATATGGAATATTGGCCTCAAATCGGTACTATATGGAGTAGGTCCGGTGCCGAGCAAAAATCCGTCATTTAAGTTTAGATTTTTCCCATCCGCAGTGCTTTTCCTTTTACTCGCCGGAATCCGGCACACAAATAGTGATCATACCTTTTTTGCATTTTCTCACGTATCAGAATTTGAATACTATTTGCTTCCCTTTTTTGGTCATGAATGAATAAAAAGTTTAGCATGGAAAAACTTGAGCACATAATTTGAGCTTTTGCGACCCCTTTTTTGGCAGCTAATACAATCAATTTTATCTCACCCAAAATCGTGTGAACTATCCGTCATTTAAGAGTGCACAAAAATGGCTGGCAAATATGCTCCGCGCCCCGCTGTGACCAGGTCAACCTTGTTGGAGGCCATGTGATATGATGTCATCACTTTAGGGCAGGTCGTATCGTGAAGGGGCTCTTTTCGCAAGCTATATTTCAGTACTAGTATGTAAGTATTTGATTGTTATGGAGATTATTTACATCTTCTGCATTCGTGTCAATGTACGAGCTCACGATGGGCGGGAGGGAGGAGAGTAAAGGGTGCTTTGTTTGCTGGCCTTCTTGTCGTCGACGCGGTGGGTGAGAATGACACCATGAAGGAGATGTGGGCCACCACTGCGTGTGGCAATGACGAGGCCCAAAAGGAAAGGGAGTGGCAAGAAGCGCTAAATGAGCGCTGTCAACTGTTCGGTATGACGGTACTGGCTTCTACTTATCATGGAAATTAGAAAGAAAATCTTGAGAAATTTGTATATCTAAATTGAATAGCTATAAACGGGAGCCTCATATTATAAGGATAAGTTCGTAAAAGGCCTCGAAACGTTGTTAGCTTGAGAAATGGCGAGTAGGTGTGAAGGATGATGACGTTGCGGAACAAGTGCGTTGCAGACCACGCGTTTGTGCAGCAAAAGCCGGTGACCGGCTACGGTGATCAAATGGCACCGGAAACCGGTACACCTATCGAGCACAGCCACACGCGGGAGCGTCATGTTATAAGAACGAGACCCTAAAGGGCCTCGTAAACGTTTCTAACGTCTGAGAGAGAGCTTCTTTCTCGGCCATCAATACGGTATACCGAATACCTGACGCTTGTCAGAATCAGTCAGATCTTACCTTACCTCTTGTCCTTACTCGCCTAAATTCAGTTTCAACATCCATTTGCCACACAAGGGGGGGGGGGGATTTTTTTTTAAAGACATAGAGTCGATTTTTTTTTAAGGCCCAACTGGCCGACCGACCGACCATTGGGTTAGGTAATCGCCAAATTTAGTAACTCCCACGTGCTAGCGGCATGTCATATTACTGCTTCGACTCGAACCACCATGACCATCAACGCATATCTACCCAAAGTTTTCAGAGTGGCATCCTACCAGTAAGGTGTATTGTTTTATGAGACTTCCACATAAAATCTATGTATCTATGTTATAATGTAAATATCATACTGATACCTAGGTACGCTTGGTGCGCTTTGAACTTCATTGGGCTCTGCAGGCTTCACAAACCCAATTAGCTATGTGCCTGGATAAACTAGTGCATGCTAGATGGTACTATACATTCAGGTAAGTATCTTGTTTATTGAGATAGCAGTGAAAATTATACTTACATAACCTGTTTCACATCCATTGGCATTTCCAGTACCTCAACATTTTATGATGAATGGGTCATCGGGATTTACAATGGGAGTATCACAGATACAAGTGCCATATGAAACCTGATCAGTTGCCTTCTGTGTTGTGGTATGTTTTCTTCCACTTGTTCTCGTAGCGGCTGATTGGAAAGAGCAGACTTGTTTTCCAGCCCTGTCTACACTGTAAATTTTCTATCCTTGGTCTTTTCATCATTTGTGAATAGTAATAACACTTATCTTCACCCAGACTGTTAAGTGAAGTGGTATTTTCTTCTATGTTGCCATTCCTTTCAGCAGTACACAGATCCTCGTTCTCTATTGGCTCTGTGAGTAATCACTGTGATCCTAGTTCTTTTGATATTTACCTGCATTTGGATTCCCAGTGTTCACATCACCCTGGTTGTTAAGAGTACCCTCTGCGATATCTTGTGGAGTATCTGTTTCTGTAAGTATCAAATGAGAATCTGTTTAATGCCAACAATTGTCACCTACCCTTGTAATCTAGATAGACCATATCATTGTTGTTGAAGCAAGGTGAGATATTATCATTTCTTCCTTGATCCTCATCTGGATTTGAGCTGATTTCATCAGAATCACCAGTATCACAGTTCAGGTCAATGTCAATAATCCCAGACTCTTGATCTGAATTCTTGTTTTCAGGCATGATTGTGGTATTCTCCCTAGCTTACAGTGAGTGGGTGTGTATAGGGAAGGAAGGGGAACTTACAGTAGTGCAAGTCTAGAACTGTGAGCTTCCGAAATAACAACATGCTTCTTCTTTTGTGCCCATATACATTTCTCCTTGTGTTGATTGGCCCATATATTTTTGATTAAGTTGGTCTCCTTTCCCTGACCACATTTGCGTCTATGTGCAGATGTTTCTTCTTCATATGTGCAATAAAGTTGTAAGACCAGATGGTGGGTGCCTTTTCATTACACTCAGGACAGTGCTTTGGTACATTAGTGCATGGACTCGTAGGTGAAGATTCAACTGTGATATTATATTTGAATCTGACCAAATTTGCACAGGTGGATTTTGCCCAGTTGATTTGATCCCCTTTCCAGTTAAGGTGCCAGTGACATGCAGGATACGGTTGCATGCACATACTGCATGGTTCGGACTCTGCATCCATGTTGGGGTCAAATAGAATATGAGCAGCAACATGCTCGATAATTTGTTGCCTGGCTTTGGATAAGCAACAGGAGGTGTACAGTGGGTACATTTTGGACTGCAGCATCCAAGATTTGACTTTCCTTACTGTCTGCTTCACAGACAAAGCAGGAACGTCCTCCTGGCTCAGTATATGGGAATTCAGGAGAAGGATCAACACTCGGAATTTGCAGGCTGTCTTCCACATCAAGCTTCTCAAGCATTGACATTCTGAGAGTGCACAAGAAGGTGCTTTGGACGATGTAGGTTGGGTTTTCTGGTGTACGAGTTGATACATTGGGATTATGTCATGAATCTCTTCATGCCTTTGTCTTCAAACCCTGTTTTCCTTCATTCTTTTGCTTTTAGTCTTCTTTCCAGTACTTTGGCTTATCCAGATCTTGTTCCTCTTTGTTTTCCCTCTTCTTGCTTTGCTTCCATCATTCCTTTTGCTTCTAGTCTTCTTTCCAGTACTTTGGCTTATCCAGATCTTGTTTCTCTTTGTTTTCCTTCTTCACTTCGCTTCCTTTGTTCCTGTCACTTCTATAGTTCTTCCAGGTGTTTCTCCATAGTTCTTCCTTGTTTTTCCATAGTTCTACCTTGTTTCTCCTTGATTCTTCCATTGTTCCTTTATTTCTCCATAGTTCTTCCTTTCCATCAGTACCTATTGATCTAGGCTTCATCTCTTCATTCCTTTGATCATATATACTTCAGGGCTTCATAGATAGGTCTCTAGTCTGTCCACTTGTATCCCTTAGATCCATACTGCTCAGCTTGCCTCAGTACTATGTTGACATAGGCCTACCTTTGGCTTACTCACTATCTATCTATTCTACTTGTCTTGTCATTGTCTATTGCCTCTGTGTGGTGGCCTGAGAGGTTACCAGTACTCAGCCTGACCTGTTCCTGACAGATTAATGGGAGTTGCTAACTGCCCCAAGATTCGATATGAACTACCGCAACTTCTTGACCAAACCCAATCATGCTGGCTGTCAGAATCACTTGTCATTGCCATTCTGAGGAGGAGAAGTTGAAAGGTGATGAACATCGTTGGGTCTGATAGTTTGGAGCGTTTGGACTGATATGTAATATCAAGTACCTCTCCAATAGCAAGAAATAAATGGTTGTTGCAGCAAATGAGAGTCGAGATGGGAGAATGAATAGAGAGAAGATCTTCAGAGGTATCGGAGATGACTTCTGGGCCAGGTATGTAGTCGTCTGCAATGTTGGCTACCCTTTTGAGAGGATCTACAGAGTTTGGGCTTGTTCTGAGATGTGTGGATATACTTTTGAGGTAAGTTTCCTTGTATACACTCTTTCCATCCAATGCAAAAGTTGTTGAGTGAGAACCTCTGCCTGATTCACTGTCATCCATTGCAAGTGCTTCTTCCCATATCATATTTGGTTGTTCAGGTTTATTTGCTGATGGATCAGAGCTAGCTTTGGGAGAATCTAGACTGTCATTGGGAGTGAGATGCAGCTTTTTGACCATATCAACACCATGTGGGTGTAAAATGTCAGCATCTAGATGGAGGTTTGAAAGTATTTCCTGAAGGTCAGGAAATTCATTCTTGACTTTCTGTTGTCCAAGTCTCTGGCAGGTGAGTATAGTGACTGATTTCACATACACATCACCTTGCCACATACCAGGAGATATGTGGTCAACTCCAGCATGGAGAGTGCGGGCAGCTTGAGCTGCATGGCTATCGTGTTCCATTGGGGCATCTTGGCATGTATGGTTGCTATCTTTGTTCATCCAGTAATCCAATCTCCAAGCTGCAAGACATCCATATTAGCACTGTTCCCGATGCAGGTCCTAGTATCTGCAAACACAAGCTCCAAACAGTCAGTACCAAATGAGATGATATAGCATTTTCCATCTGGATCATCCACCTGAATCTTTGCAATGCAAAAGAACACATTTTTGATCATAATCATTGTGTTGATGTATAGCTATGATGACATCAAGACCAAGGACTTGTTCTTGTCTCCACTATTTCCAACCCATAATGATAGTACTAGATGAGCAGCTGCACTGAGATTTACGAGCTGCTCTGCCAAGGACATATCAACGCAAATGTATGGGAGCAATAGATACTGGTACAAATGACCCATTTTACAAAGTGCACGTTGAGCTGAGATGAATGTAGGATTCTCTGAGATGTTTGAAACATCTTCCAGAGATCAAATCTCTCAGAGCAAGTCATACAAGAGTTTGACATCCTGTTGGTCATTGGGTTTCAAAAGGTCATTGATCCAGATAGATGAAACACCATTATGAATGAGGGTATGAAGAGTTGACTGTGTTATACGAACACCTAGAACCATGATTCCATTGTCACATAAAAGGCAGTTTTGATATTGTTTAAAGACATGTTTGGCATCTTTGTTTCTGGTAATATCATTGTCACTGACTTCGAGATTCATCAAGGTAAGATTGGATATTAATGGGAAAATGGAAGAGGTGCTAGGGAGTGTGTACTTGAATGTGAGTCAAACAATAGCTTCACCACAGTGAGCTTCCCCATCTGAATCAATACTCAGGGTGCATAAACCAGTACTACTGGCAGCTGCCTTGAGTGTTTCAGAAATGATTTTTGCGTGATCCAGCTTGCTCTCCTGCTTACAGGATCCAGAAATTAGGATTGGATGGGCTGAATGCAAGCAATGATCATTGGTGAGTAGTCCAATTGCTCCCACAGTTGCCTATACAGACACATTAGCCACATGGAGATGACAAGTGATGAATAGAAGCTATCTCAGAAGCAAAATGAATTTCATTCTTTGCCAGTGCATCAACCAAGACATGAGCATCATCCACAGCCTTGAAATCCAAAGAAACACAGTGGGAATGCTTGTGACGGATGCCAATAACCAAGTTTGTATCCTTCTGCCAGCACAAATGGCTCTCTATCTTCAACTCGTTGAACATCAAGATTTGGTGCAAGATTTTTCTTTCTGGTATCAATTCTGAGATAGCTTCGAATGAAGAAGGGACATTCTTTTTGATATTGGTGAAGCTGGGAGAATATGCTGAGGGCTGAATGGCAGAAATGAGGGATAATTGATGAGTCTTGTCATATGAAAGTAAGCCCAATGCTTTGTATCCAAAAATCAATGCCTGACATCCACCCATTCTCCACAACAGGTGAGCTTTCAATTCCTCCTCTTCTGAATAGGTATGAGGTTGATATAATCCCATCGCCACTTTTGAATACATTTCCATCAAGCCTTTCACTCCATATCCCTGTCTTAGCCCAATCATGACTAGTTTCTCCACTTGTTCCACCTTCGAGTTCCCACTTCCTATCACCATAATCCACTGTTTATGCATGTCAAGGGCCCCCTCTTTCTGAACCATCTTTCAAGCATTATTCAAACCCTGTAGCCAAAGGGTTTGGACAGCTCCTTGCTTCCTATGGTTTATGGTCTGCAAACTGCCAATGCTATGATAGGCTAATGGTGTATTCTCGTGTATTCCTCCCTCCATTCTTTCTAATATCCCTTTCAATCTTCCATCTTCCTTCAGCCACTGACAAGCTCCACAAAGTTCCTCTCTCTGTTGCAGTGGACGACATGACGCCACAAACAGAGTCATTACTCCATGCTTGACAGTGTAGTCCCAGGGGTCTCCAAACTGATCATGAAGACCAGACAGATATGACAAATGGGGAGTTTTTCCTTCAGGAAAATCAATGCAAATCCCAGGACAATGCCTTGAAGCACTATGAACAGATTCAGCTGGTATGGAAGCTGGATCAACTGGTGTGTCTGAGAGTGCATCAATGTCAATAGGATCAGAAGACAATGAATAGGGCTCTGTGCATTTTGCCATGACCCAAGGAGATGGATTCTAATCTAATGACAAAACTGTGAGTAAAGAAAAAGCTTGCATAACTGGATAACCTACTTTTGTTCTATGGCCTTGATCACTTGCTCAATTTTCCCTTCAAGCAGCATCACATCAAGCCCTTCTCTGACCAAATACACAAACACATGATACAGTGCCTGTATTCCCCAGTCTCCCCATTTTATCAACTCTACTAACTTCTCCACTGGCCTCTGTAACAGTCTATTCAATACAGGGTCCCATGTCTCCCAACTCAGTTTTATCTTCAACAACAATTCCACCTGGTGGGTCTCCAAATGCAAACACAGCTAATTCATCATTCAGCCCAGCTTCATCCATGTCACTAGGTAGGTTTGCTATGAGCTTTCGTAGGTCTTCCAGACAAGGATTTGGTGTGGAATCAAGGGAAATGGATGGAACTTGGCCCACAGATGGTTTCTCAGTGGATTTACTGGGTCCATGATTTTGTAGGACAAGTGGCTGCACAGGCTCCAGAGGTTGGATGAGAGATGGAACAGGTACAGCTTTGGGTGCCTTTGCAAACATGGAGGTAATTGTCTTTTGCTTGGGTCCTCAGTCCTTGTCTTGCTTTGCTTTCGTGTCTTTGCATGCTTTTAGACCAACATGAATCTTGTAAATGGATTTGGCACCTGCAGCTCCAAGATTGATATACTGATAGCACTCATGGCACTGGACATGGCCCTCAGAGTTTGTCTGATGCAGATTAGTGAGTTTTCAGGCAATTATGAGTGGTCTTTGGCACATACCTGGAGGGACATGGGTGATAGAGGTGAAGAAGGTGAAGATTGCCTATCTGATTTATAGCTCACTGGCACACGAGGAATGAACAAAAGAATGTAAGTGTAAGTTCTATGCCTTGGCAGCTACTCCAGCCACCCTTAATCCAGGATTTGTGTATGAGTCTTTATCAAGACTAGTAACCGGCTGGCCACCCTGACATTGTTGAGGACACAAGGGCTGAAGGGCTGAGTCATAGCCAAAAAATGCTCAAAAATATATGCAGGCTCACCCTAATTATAAGGCGCTGTCATGACATCTATATTTGGTACTATTTATTTCTTCTTATCTCTGTATCCTCAGATCTTTACACCATATGACTCTTGTTCCACATGCTACACACCGGACCTTTCATTTCTCTGATACAGCTTTGATACAGCTTCTTGACAGCTTCCCTTACAGCTTTCCTTACAGCCTCCCTTACAGCTTTACTTTTACATATATAGACCCTGTCCTGACACCTGGTTCCCCATCTCGACCTCTTCATCATTGGGACCAGGTGTGTATTCCCCTTTTCATTACTTCTTTCACCTTTACTGATGGACACTGTAGTTCCAGTCCTTACTGCTGTCTGTTAGTTGAGTCAAGCCTGTAGCTCCTCGTTATTGCTATCTAAGTACTCGCCTCTTTGTGACATTTAATGTCATGATTAGGCTGGTACCACTAACCACTATGCCAAAAGGGCGATATGTCCAGCTTGGCTGGACTATTGGACTGGCATATATAAGCACATACCATGGCATGCACTTCATGACATTACCCCCCTGCTAAGGGATTATGTCCCATAATCCTATAGGACATAGGTGTGCATTATATACTGGCCCCCCAGGCAGTGGTCTATTGGAGACATGCCTGCCGATCATACGAGAGTCAAGCAGGGACCCAGGTGATCCATACACATGCGCAAACTGATGAATCTTATTGTCACATGTCCAAGCTCATGTGACTCAATTCTGCCTGTATGTGTGTACACCCCAGGAGTTGAACCCTCAACTGGTTGAAGCTGGACATAATGTCATGATTAGGCCAGTACCACTAACCACTATGCCAAAAGGGCGATATGTCCAGCTTGGCTGGACTATTGGACCAGCATATATAAGCACATACCATGGCATGCACTTCATGACAGGCGCAGGGGTACTACAACCTTACCTTTAATGATCCTTGTGGAAAATGACATGAAATGTTTCAAATTGACAAGCAGGAGGCCAGAATACACTCAAAAAAAAAGTGTCTAAAATTTTTTTTAAGGACCAATCAACTGACTGACTGTCCAGCCCCATGTCATGGAACCACAGCCCGCCCCCCCTTGGGTATTATTAATCATAGATTGTGCATATACAAGCTAAAGTAGGGCTGCCTGATTTTTCCTAATGACTCTATTTACTTGAGCCAACATCTAGCCAGCACAAATGGTAGCGGGCTTTGCCACCCTGCAGGGGCTGGCCCTGCACCAGTTATATGATACTACTCTGAAGGATTCCCACTACTGCTAGGTAGAGAGTCTTAACACCCAAATGCTCCCCAAATCTTGACTGGCTCATTTTGCACCACTTTTACGCTCGTCACATGCAGTCTCCTTTTTGGGTGTCTGCCATGCTATCATAGTCGATCATCCTGTCAGAAACAGGGCCTGATGATGGCACCAACAAATTGGCAACAATTACCCACATTTTTGCTAGGCGTTTGAAGAAAGTAGAAATAGTGACCACGTGTAGCATTCTGGAGAAATGGGAGCCTTCACATACCACAGTGCCACACTAGCTATTTAGTGGCCTGCCTTCTCAATATGGATATATGAAATTCGTAATGCGTAATAGCTTACTCTGAACTGGGTCCTGGCAAAATCAATGTGTAACGCGTAACATAGGCTGAACCTTTGGTCGAAATGGTACAGTATACAGGGAGCACTCGAGCTTCAGATCGACAGGAGCGGATGACATGCTGGAAGTTTGTCGAAGGCTGCAGATTCAGACTGAGTGGGGAATCTGGACTGAAAGGTGATAGTATGTGTGAGCGTATATGTGTAACACTCATGGCTCTATTAATATCTCAACATATCTAGACCCTTCATCAGCTGCTCAAGCATCGGTTATCATTTCATTCACGCCGAAAAGGGACAAATTTCCGCTTGACGGATATGTGACCGGATATGTGTATGAAAATGAGATATATTTGGAAACTAGATATAAGTACAAAAAGATGATGTATCCGTAGACTAGATATCTGAACAGAAAGCCAATATATCTGGAAGTCTTTTGGTACATTTGACTGGTGCACAGACACATGGCATATCAAATCTATGGAAAAAAGTACAAAAAGACCTCATATCAAGGCTCCGGACATTGTTACGGATATGCATCCGAAAAGACAATAAATCCGGCTTCCAGATATGGGTGCCAATAGTTCATATGTTCGTTGAACGGATAGGCCAGAATCCGCATATCCGTTCAACGGACATATGAATTATTAGTACCCATATCAGGAAGCCGGACTTATTGTCTTTCCAGACCCATGTCCATAACCATATCCGGAGCCTTGATATGAGGCCTTTTTGTACTTCTTTCAATAGCTTTGATACGCAATATTTCTGCACATCAATCAAATGTACTAAAATTCACCTTATATAGCAACTTTCTGTTCAGATATCTACCTTACAGATACATCATCTTTTTGTACTGAAATCCAGGTTCCAAATATATCTTATTTCCATGCACATATCCGTTCACATATCCGTCGAGCAGAAATTTGTTCCTTTTCGGTGTGATTATTGTGCCGTGTTGAGTCTGTAATGTGGGGGAAAGGGAGATTTTCATTAATAGGAAGCATCAAGCCGCTATTCATCTTGAAATCTATCATCTCCAGCTTCTTACTCATCATGTGTCATAACCTCATGATCATCTTTCCGGCCGTGCCTCACACGCCGAAAATACAAAAATATCCGCTCGGCAGAAAGGCGTACAGAAACACACTTTTTTACAGATATATCTTATATCAGTAGTAGTGATGTGATCTATCCGTCGAGTGGATATTTTTGTCTTTTCGGCGTGTCATCATGGTATCTATCTTCGGACTCATTCAGATCGAAGCAATGGGATTCTTTTCGTCTTTTCGACCCGGACACGGCGATGGCAAGACGAAGGGCAGTTATTCTGAGAGTATCCTTGGCAAACAGATAGATATATAGGTGTGGATGCTTGCCAAGGATACTCTCAGAATAACTGCCCATCGCCGTGTCCAAGTCGGAAAGACAAAATAAAACCCTTTCAACAAGAATTCACAGGGATACAACATGCTTGTCTCAAGGGGACACTCATTCCTCCTCTGCGTACTTGCAATCGTAGCAGCAGCTTTGACGTACTCTCTTTCACAACTTTCTCGTGCTCACACAGACCTTGCAAACTCGATATCCAGCCCAAGACTATTGAGGCCGTCGAAAAGCCTCCATTACAGTTTGTCCTTTAATCCGCTACAAGTTCGTAGGGTTGATATCGCTTTTTGCCAGCATA
Organism: Tetrapyrgos nigripes; assembly: GCA_013368315.1. NCBI lineage: Eukaryota > Fungi > Basidiomycota > Agaricomycetes > Agaricales > Campanellaceae > Tetrapyrgos > Tetrapyrgos nigripes. The sequence continues at coordinate 30,755 of JAACJM010000258.1, read as the reverse complement.
CATTGGCAATGACTTTCCCGAGTTCCTCCCACAAGAATCCCAGCAACTTGTCAAACTCGTCGTGGAGGACAGTGTTCACTACTCCTTGACCAACACCTCACGTAAGGAATGGATGGCTGGGATGGCAGGTTCAAAAGGCATGGTCAGGCTTGGATCACAGCATCGCGCCTTCGTTGTGACAATGTTGCATGAGCTGCATTGCTTAACATACTTTCACGGCGTTCTCACAGATACGGACGCCTTCTTTCATGCCCACATGCATCATTGCCTCACTTATTTACTCTCCATGACACTTTGCGACGCTGATTTAACGCTCGAGCCCGGTGATTTCGCCGAGAGAAATTGGACAGTGGATCGAGTGGGCGAAACACATTTCTGTCGCGATTGGGATGATGTGTTCGGTACCGGGCTCTTGAACTGGATCGAGTGGTACACTTGGAAGAAAGCACACGACGATGACATCGAAGGACGTAAGTGGCATTCTCCTCGTCAATTTTATTGCTACTAAACCACGCATAGACATGGTAAATGGGTTGATCAGATCAGACTAGGCAAAGGATTATTCAAGCGCGGTCGTACTTAGTACTATGTGTCCGATTGTGCGTCACGTCGTGTATTGGGACGCTTCATTTCCTGACATTACGAGGCCTCTTAAAGGCCGAGTTAACTTAGGTCGACTTTTGCTATCTTCCCACGCCTGCAGATTTCTATTGTGGTCTCTAAGACAACTGAATTGCCTAGACTCGGTCTGGACCGGGTCCAAGGACTAATGACGCTGACTTGAACCACAACGTCATGTCTCGTTTCTCCAATATCCCGTCCCTCAAGCTTGCCTTCGTCTCGAGTACAGAATTAGAACCCTCCAACGAAATCAGCTCTCTGTTTTTGCTCTCTTACGTACTTCAAGCAACAGGATTCGGTAGGTGGATGTCAATGTCAAGCCCAGCAACCGAGGATTGTAAAGAGGGAGAAGAGGGTCAATATTTAATCCAATTGTTCTCCGGAAAGTGCGTTGACCTTGGATACTACATTGTTTTCCTTTGGCTAATGTCTTGCTTATAATGATTGATATATTTGTCGTTCTTGGCTGGTCTATCATTGCTGAAAATCTGCTAACACAGAGCTGGAGAATATGATACACGACTGGTACCCTTTTCAAATTCTTGGCATAACTATGGTTTGCTATTGCCGGCCTCCTACAATACTGACAACTGAAGGATCAATCTAGAACCCGTCCTCACATGATACGTCCTGGATGTCGTCACCAAGTACCACCCTCTCCCTTCTTCACTTCTTCGCTCCCACTTCCACCTATGCCTCCTCATCCCGCATAGCTCTCAAAATCTCGACAGCTCCTCCATAGTGCGCAATTTCATTCAGGCTATTGTTCTTAATCACCACATCACCCAAAATTGCACCCCCATCAACAGCCGACTACAAGGCGTGTATACGCAGGCCCATTCGCTGGTAGGAAGAACAGGATACTAAAGCGCCCATACATGCTGCTTGCCAGTGTGTGCTTTCTTTCACTCAGGATAGGTTTAACACTGACACTTAATTTCAGCTTAAATCACTCGAAGTTGACGTTGTTCATTCGGATAGTATGCTCTTTTATTGTCATTGACTTTTCAGCGTTCCGCTGTCCAACGTATCCTTATATTTAGTAACTACAGACTTAGAGATAATTTTAGCACCACTAGTTCTCAGTCGTCTGACTTCTGCTTGTACCAACCCCTTGTGCAAGTCAATACACCCACATATTGGGATCTTCATTGAGTGTACTGTGTGCATCTTAACGACGCATTTTTGAGTAGTGTTGTAAATCCTATGAATGTGTATGAAAAGGCCTCGTAACTTGCCACGCAAAGCGATGGCTCTTTACCCCAGTACAGTCATTCCTATCAAATTGGAGCTACGCTTACTTTGTTTGATACTGCACCATATAGAACCCTGTACCTTTCGCCAGCCACACACATAATCTCAATGTCGAAAAACTTACCGACAGCCTCTCGTCTGACCCTTCTCATAAAAATTGAGCAATCTCCTCCTCCACAAGCCACTTCGAACGTCTGGTAGAACCCCGATGTGCAGGAGCGCTGTGGGAGCTTCTGCTTGATGCCATACTGCACGCGAAATGAGTCCAGAAGCTCCTTTTCTTTAGGTACAGATTGTGCAGCCAAGCTGGAGACCGAAAGCTTTTGTTCTACCCTAGGTCCCAGATTTAAGCTTGGATGAGATGACGTCGCTGCAACTAGATACCACCAACCCCGATGTACCATTTAAACTGTCTTCACGAGTGGAAACTTCGAGGTGAAGACTGGAGTTCTCCATACCATAGTCAGTGACATAAAATTGAAGTATTGTTAAGAGCTAGTTATTTTAGCTGATAAAGGACTGTAGAATCTGGAGCACACTCACTTCCGGACCAACCGCGAAAGTTTGGCTCATCGAAAGGTATTTGGCCAATATCGGTCAGCATTGTGCGATGCTCCTGCGGCTTAGTATCCATCATCAGGAAACCTGCTGGTTGTGGGCCCTTGCTCAAGCGAAAAAAGCTGAAACAGACTCGCCAGCTCACCAAGGATTGGCCACGTCTATTTTCCCGCAAGTGCCAAAATTTCCACAAGGCACTGCGCTTTGTAGGTTAGTTTTTTTTCTTCGCTCTCTCACTTCGAGACATGTTTCTACGTTGTTAATAACTATATTAAAGTACTAATGTGGCCTCTTGAGTGCAGGGGAGGCACTGAAAAAAGCCCAAAATTGTCGCGGCAAGCGGAAAAGGGCCTTCCCGCTCACCTGAAAGTTTGCACATACTGATGTGCTGCACCGTTGCTTTTCTTCCCCATAAAATGTCTTTTTTATAAATCAGAATACTCATTGTAAAGTTAAACAATGCTAGAGAGTAACACTTCATGTATAATACTTGTTTTATTTGCAACTTGTAGTACCATGGAGACGCGCGCAGCCACCTGTCGCTGTATACAGTGGCCCGCATCGACATATTATGGAGGAACCCACCCACGCAATAGCTTAGACGACTTCAACAGCATCATCGTGGAATTCGTGATCCTGCAAGGAGACAGTCAGTGGTTTCTTGATCAAGAACTCGAGATGAGATTTACCGGAGATTCTATGCCTACAGCGTAGGAGATCTGACAGTTGGTTATGGTAGTTGGCACGTCTGCGACTCTACATGCAAAAACGTCTGGCTCCAAATTCAGTTCACTGGGTCCAGAGCCTCGCCTTGCAAAAAAGGTTGGCAAGATTGATGGGCCCCAACAATCAGATAGAAATTCTCACGAGCTGCAGCAGTATCTGGAAGCACGATACTCTGTACCGCTGGGGAGAGCAAGGCCAACGTGGAGAGTAGATGTAGGAATTTCCAGTTGTTCATGGATCGTGAAGAACGGGTAACGAATAAGCCTTGTACGTGAATTTATGTGGAGATCTGACTCCTTGAGAACTATCCGATAGATATCCTATGATATGGTGGACAAAAATAATCGAACAGAATTTAACCAAAATCAAGCAGAAATTCACACCTTTTCATCTCTCCTGAGTCCACACCTTTTGATATCTCCCAAACTCACATCATTTATGGCGTGCTATCAATAACCTCACTGGAATCCAGATTCCAATGACTTTTGCCCGCTCTATCCTCTGATCGCTATGCACACAACCTGATTTGTTAGATTGATATGCACGCGAAACATTCTCTTCAGGAGCAGATAAATAACTGCACTAGGCTTTACCTCCTCCATGGGAGACGAGACACCATGCCGAAGGGACCTTCCCAATATCATGCTTCGGGTGTTCCAAATGCAGATCATCAAAAATAAATCACACGACTCTTACTCAGTGACCATCGTCTGTCTCTGGAACTTTTTTGCCGTGGATCTAAGCAACTTCACGGGATTTACGTCTTTGCAGATTCTGTGAGTGCGAGATTCAGTCCCCAGAACACGCCATTCTTGTCTGCCATGACTTGTGCCGACCTACACATCATCAGTCTCTGGAACTTCTTCGCCGTGGATCTAGGTAGTAGGTACCAACCAGCGACTTCACGGGATTTACGTAAGTATTTGTTGTGAATGCGAGATCGAGTCCCCAGAGCACGGCATTCTCGTCTGCCATGACTCTACTGATCTTTACAATGTCCGGCGGGATGGCTTCAAAACTGTCTCCCACTTTCACTCATTTCTGTCGCGCGAGACGGTCATCTCGCTCCCTCGCACTTACGCCAGATCATTTTTGCCTACGACTCGGTCGAAACAATAGCCATGTTTCGTCCATGCTGTTCTGACTATCTTTGAAGCGAAACCTCTCTATCTCGTGCCTGCTCTAAATACACAAATATAACTTAATACTATGCATGTCATACCTGAATAAAAGTTCTTTTTCTCACACTATTTTTTGAGGGATCTAGTACATAATAAAATGTCACGAGAAACGCAGAACAGTATGTTATGTCGAAATCGTTGCGGCTTTGCAATTTTCCTAGTTTGCTAACTCCTCGAGGACTACCCTTACAATTGACTCAATTAAGGCATTAGATTCTCGTTGTAAGTGGTGGGCGTAGGTGTATACCACAAACCGGCTGTTCTTGAAAGGACCTGTCGTGAATATCTAATCTATCCATCAGTGATCACACACTTCAAATGAGGGTTCCGAATAGGCAGAACTTAGCAGAACACACACTTTTTGTAGGTGTTCTGCTCAATTTTGGGTGAATTCAGGGGAGATCAATAGGTGTGAGTTCGGGAGAGATAGAAAAGTGTGACTTCTGCTTGATTTTGGTCAAATTCTGTTCAACTATTTTGAATTCTATTGGAACACTACCTTTATCGTCTACATCTTTTGACGCTAGCCTTTCAAAACATGTCCCGAGTCACTGTTAGAAAGCTTACGAATCCCACAAGTGAAAATGAACAATTACAGCAGATATTGAAGCAAGATTTCCAGATTCCGAGATAGAGGCAGCTGTAACGGTTATGAATGAAGCCTTTGATGGTCGTAAGTGGTATATCTCTCCTACTAAACCTCAGAGTTCACATCTGCAACTAGAAAGCACAGCGGGGCGCGGAGCATATTTACCAGCCATTTTTTGTGCATTCTTAAATGGCGGATAGTTCACATGATTTTGGGTGAGATAAAATCCATCGTATTTACTGCTAAAAAACCGGGTCGCAAAAGCTCAAATTATGCGCTTAAGCTTTTCCGTGCTAAACTTTTTATTCATTCATGACCAAAAAGAGGAAGTAAATAGTATTTGAGTTTTGATTTGTAAGAAAATGCGCAAAAGGTATGATCAGTATTTGTGTGCCGGATTCCGGCGAGTAAAATGAATTCACTGGGGCATTGAAAAACACGAACTTAAATTACCGATTTTTCTCAACAGCCGGGCATACTCCATATGGAATATCAGCCTCAAATTGGTGCCATATGGAGTAGGTCCGGTGCCGAGCAAAAATCCGTCATTTAAGTTTAGATTTTTCCCATCCGCAGTGCTTTTCCTTTTACTTGCCAGAATCCGGCACACAAATAGTGATCATACCTTTTTCGCATTTTCTCACAAATCAAAATTCGAATACTATTTGCTTCCCTTTTTTGGTCATGAATGAATAAAAAGTTTAGCATGGAAAAACTTGAGCGCATAATTTGAGCTTTTGCGACCCCTTTTTTGGCAGCTAATACAATCAATTTTATCTCACCCAAAATCATGTGAACTATCCGTCATTTAAGAGTGCACAAAAATGGCTGGCAAATATGCTCCGCGCCCCGCTGTGAAGATCTATCGAACTCTTCACAGGCGGGGATAAGTCCTTGGTGACGCCCTATTGGAGGGCAAATATCCTCGCTGCTCTTCATAGCGGGGAAGTATGGGTCGCCTCAGATGGCACTGAGGCCATCATGTCGATTGGGATTTGGTTTGGACCCGGGAAGGAATTGTACGAGACGTAAGAGTATTCCTTACTCACTTCTGCCGGGTTCTAACCCACCTTAGAAGGAGATTGAATCATTCCTCGAGCTGGTATCACACGAAACAAGAGAATGGTGGATCACGAAGGTTGGTCATAAGGCAGTCTGTGGCGACACTTCACCAAATTTTGCCGTGACTGACCCATATCAATTGATATTTGCAGTACCGTCCTTTGTGCCTCAAATTCTTCGGAGACTGCCTGGGAGTCAAGGTCCGTTTTTACCTTTCGCATTCGCATCTCTAATTTACCGATGGATATTTACAGACCAGAATTGACAACTGGTTTGCTAACGTCATTGCTACGCATCCGCGGTATCAAGGCCGGGGACTTGCAACAGCTCATATCGAAGGGATCCATCAGAAGGTGGTTCTTTTACATCTGATACATCATCCTGTTCATCCCGCTCACTCCTGATGCTGCTGAATTCATACGGCAGGTGATGCGAGAAGGATCTTACCTTGCGTTGGGAACCTCGGGTGAGAGCTAGGTAGCTATCTTTGTTGTCTATGAACTCGGTTATATTGGTTGATTATTCATTACAGAAAAGGTTCTATCGTTCGGTTGGGTTTTGGGAGCGAGGACGCATGAAGAGTGAACCCTCCGATCTGCCACAGAATTGGACTTGAGGCTGTCTTGCAAGTTCTGCTTCATTTTTTGCCGAGAGATTTTTGGAAGGCAGACTCATATAGATTCATACTATAATGTTTTGCTTGAGTAGTAGCGAAAATGTGGGGAAACTGCCCGTGAGAGTCCGCCGGTAATCTCCTTCACGGTCTCGGGAAGCAATCAGTATAACAACTTGGTGAGGAGATAAATATATTCATTTTATGTACCTAACTCATTACATGGTATCCAGTATTCCATAGCCGTTGAGAATGTAAATGATACTAGTCTCTCAACATATTATCATCGATATTGATAGTGGAAGACGCATTGCGCAAGGATTGGTGGTAGAGATCACGTCCCTGTTTTGCCTCGGCTGCTTCCATATCGGTGCTCATCGTCCCATTATCAAAGCGTAGGTTGACTGTGCTGACCATGCTAACTTTCTCCTTTGTCCAGCCCTTCCCGAGGGCAACGCGTAGTATGATCATCTGCGGTGAAAGTGCCTGCTCAGATGTAAATGAGTGACTTGACCAGTCCATGCTTAAACGCAGCCTACCGCGAAAACTCCCCATGGAATAGCCCATCCTAGCACGGTATCGTCACCTAACTCAGAGGTTGCCAGAACTCCGATTCCGATTAGAGTATATGGTAACGCTGACTCAACCAATATGGCCATGATGTGAGAGTAGGGAGTGGCCATCTCTGGATTTACTCGTGCCGTGAGTCGTTTCATCATAGATATACGGGTAATAATCAGTCCCGTAGCTATGATGTTAAAGCCTATGGTGATCGATAGCCATGCCGTGCCAAATTGTTGAGCTTTGCCCTTGAAGACGTTGGATCCGGGAAGGGCACCTAGAGTTGTGTTGATAATAGCGGTGACTGTGCCAGAACGGGAGCACAATTCGGGAAGGCTGGTCAGTCTCTCTGAAGCATGAAATGTTGAAATGTACTTACCAACTAACCCAATATAGATTAACCCAAGAATGCCAGCCATCCATTTCTTGCTTCCCCAGATCATATAGCACCGGTAAGCCTAGGCATGCACAAGCAGCAAGACATCATTGTCTCGAAACAGGACACCAGCCAAGATATCACTCACCAATAACGCGTCAGCCATGAAGACGGGAATCAAGGCAGCAGCAGAGCCCAGCGTATTATACCAAGAGGAGATATTTGTCGCGAAATAGGCTAATGGGCCTCCATCGTCGTTTCGATGTTCGATCCACATCTCCTGCCCGAAGAGTGGGTTTGTTAGGATGGCGATAGTGGTGAAGAATAGCGAGACCCAGCCATATGCGATGTAAAAGTGATGTGTCCGAACCCGAGCTCGATCCCGCGACGAACGAATCGAAGCAAGAAGGACTACTGTCGTATGGCCGACCATGTATATCTCGATCCCTGGCTAACACTTTCAGCAAAGTACGTTGCTTGGACTCGAATATCTTACCATAGAGGATAGTACTAATGAACGATCCAATATACAGGGAGCGCTCGAGCTTCAGATCGACAGGAGCGGATGACATGTTGGAAGTTTGTCGAAGGCTGCAGATTCGGACTGAGTGGGGAATCTGGACTGAAAGGTAATGTGGTGAGTGTATATGTGTAACTATCATGGCTCTATCAATACCTCAACACATCTGACCCTTCATCAGCCGCTCAAGCATCAGTTAGTTATTCTGCCGTGTTGCGTCTGATTTGGGAGAAAGGGGGACATTCATTACGAGGCCCTTTAGGCCGAGTTAACTTATGTCGACCCCCCAATTGAGTACCAAAGGTTCTCACGGGTTCTAACTTTTACACGCCACCTCAGCGCTCCGAAATGCCCGCACACTGCCATCTCAACTGATGCATTGAAGTACGTCATGATTCATTGCCTTCGCTGTCGACGACTACAAACCCATCAACCACGACAAGCTTCAGACGCGTTTACCATTCCCTCAGCAGCCGTCGAAAGTCATCAAGAGCCGCTCTCTGAATCACTATTGCTTCCTCCACCCCATCCAAGGTCATTTAAAGGCGTCGTTACATTAAGCTATTGAGCTCTATCTAATTTTTTTACTGCATACGAAACCATTTTACTTATCCAATGGGCCTCGTAATTTGCCATGCGAAGCAGTGGCACCTTTCCCCAGTTGACAGGAAGCGTCAAGCCACTATTCATCTTGAAACACGCCGAAAATACAAAAATATCCGCTCGGCAGAAAGGCGTACAGAAACACACTTTTTTACAGATATATCTTATATCAGTAGTAGTGATGGATCTATCCGTCGAGCGGATATTTTTGTCTTTTCGGCGTGAAATCTATCATCTCCAGCTTCTTACTCATCATCTGTCATAACCTCATGATCATCTTTCCGGCGATGCCTCATCGTGGTATCTGTCTTCGGATCCATTCAAATCGAAGCAATGGGTGTTTTTCGTCTTTGCGACCCGGACACGGCAATGGCAAGGCGAAGTACAGTTATTCTGAGAGTATCCTTAGCAAACAGATGGATAGGTGTGGATGCTTGCCAAGGATACTCTCAGAATAACTGCCCATCGCCGTGTCCAGGCCGGAAAGATAAAATAAAACCCCTTCAACATGAATTCACAGGGATACAGCATGCTTGTCTCAAGGGGACACTCATTCCTCCTCTACGTACTTAGCTCTTTCACAACATTCTCGGAGATGACGTGTTCGGTGCCGGGCTGTTGAACTGGATCGAGTGGTACACTTGGCAGAAAGCACACGACGATGACATCAAAGGACGTGAGTGGCACTCTTCTGGTCAATTTTATTGCTACTAAACCACGCATAGACATGGTGAATAGGTTGATCAGATCAGACTAGGCAAAGGATTATTCAAGTGCGGTCATACTTAGTACTATGGGCCCGATTGTGCGTGACGTCGTGTATTGGGACGCTTTATTTCCCGACATACAGTCATTCCCATCAAATGAGAGCTACGCTTACTTTGTTTGATACTGCACCATATAGAACCCTGTACCATTCGTCAGTCACACACATAATCTCAATGTCGAAAAACTTACCGACAGCCTCTCGTCGGATCCTTCTCATAAATATTGAGCAATCTCCTCCTCCACAAGCCACTTCGAACGTCTGGTAAGACCCCGATGTGCAGGAGCGCTGTGGGAGCTTCTGCTTGATGCCATACTGCACGCGAAATGAGCCCAGAAGCTCCTTTCGCTTAGGTACAGATTGTGCAGCCAAGCTGGAGACCGAAAGCTTTTGAGCTACGCCAAGGTCCCAGATTTCAAGCTTGGACGAGATGGCGTCGCTGAGATCAGATACCACCAACCCCGATGTACCATTTAAACTGTCTTCGCGATTAGGAATTTCGAGGTGAAGACTGCAGCTTTCCATGCCATAGTCAGTGACATAAAATTGAAGTATTGTTGAGAGCTAGTGAGTTTAGTTGATAAAGGACTGTTGAATCTGGAGCACACTCACTTCCGGACCAACCGCGAAAACTTGCTCATCGAAAGGTATTTGGCCAATATCGGTCAGCATTGTGCGATGCTTCAGCGGCTTCGTATCCATGGGAGTAGCCGGATATTGGACGGAGAGGCGTGGTATGTTTACGATAGGATTGTGGGAGGTTCTGAAAGAGTTGTGAAGGTAGAGTTTGTCGAAATTGATGAAAATGGTGCGCGATTCCAGACTTTCCAAAGGCTTGAAGTCGTCAACTGTTGTTCCAGCAAGGAGGCATGCCATGTAGACGCAGTCAAGCACTGTGGCAACAATGATCAAGAGCATCGCGAGATATCCCGGAATACTGCGCTTGCGGCCATTTCCTTTCACTGGGGTAGCAGAAATCAGCTATAACATCTTCAATGACAAGAAATAGGCTAGTCCTCACCATCATGCGCACCCACAAGTTCCTCCTCAGACCTCTGATTCAAAGTAGTGTAGTGAGAGCGCTGAATGATTGTCATTCTCGTAGTTGCGAAGTGGGAGATCACTCTGATATTGACAAAAGTACCAGATCATAACTAACAACCAAGTCCGATGAGAACGGCGGCTCAAACGCGGGGCATAAATGTACACTACATCCCAATATTACGACTGATCAAAACAGATCCATAGGGCATCATCTTGCTGAGCAACCATCCATACTTAGATTGTCTATCTGAAGCAAACTGATTCATATATCAACCGCGAAAGGACAGGTATGGAGGAACCCACCCACGCAATAGCTTAGACGACTTCAACGGCATCATCGTGGAATTCGTGATCCTGCAAGGAGACAGTCAGTGGTTTCCTGATCAAGAACTCGAGATGAAATCTACCGGAGATTCTACGCCTATAGCGTAGGAGATCTGATAGATGGTTGTGGTAGTTGCCACGTCTGAGTCTTCTTGGACTCTGCATGCAAAAACGTCTGGCTCCAAATTCATGTTCTCCGGGTCCAGAGCCTCGCCTTGAAAAAAGGTTGGCAAGATTAATGGGTCCCAACAATCAGATAGAAATTCTCACGAGCTGCAGCAGTATCTGGAAGCACGATACTCTGTACCCCTTGGGAGAGCAAAGCCAACGTGAAGAGTAGATGTAGGAATTTCCAGTTGTTCATGGATTGTGAAGAACGGGTAACGAACGGGCCTTGTACGTAGACTTATGTGGAGATCTGACTCCTTGAGAACTATCCGATAGATATCCTATGATATGGTGGACAAAAATAATCGAACAGAATTTAACCAAAATCAAGCAGAATTCACACTTTTTCATCTCTCCCGAATCCACACCTTTTGATATCTTCCGAACTCACATGATTCATGGCATGCTATCAATAACCTCACTGGAATCCAAATCCCAATGACTTTTGCCGCTCTATCCTCTGATCGCTATGTACACAGCCTGATTCATCAGATTAATATGCACGCGAAACATTCTCTTCAGGAGCAGATACATAACTCCACTGCTAGGCTTTACCTCCTCCATGGGAGACGAGAACCCATGCCGAAGGGACCCTCCCAATATCATGCTCTCTACTCCCGTCACTACCTGGATGTTCCAAATGCAAATCATCAAAAATCGATCAACCGACTCTTACTCAGTGACCATCGTCTGTCTCTGGGACTTCTCCGTTGTGAATCCAGATACAAACCAGCAACTTCACGACATTTACTTCTTTGCAGATTCTGTGAATTCGACATTGAGTCCCCAGGGCACGCCATCCTTGTCTGCTGTGACTTTGCCGACCTATCGTCTATCTCTGGAACTTCTTTGCCGTGGATCTAGGTACAAACCAGGAGATTCTGTGAATGCGAGATAGAGTCCCCAGATCACGCCATCTTTGTCTGCCATGACCCTACTGATCTTTGCAATGTCCGGGGGATGCCTTCACAACTCTCACGCCAAAAATACCAAAATATCCGTTCGACGGATAGCCTGGGATAGGTGACTGGATAGGTGTACAAAAAGGAGATACATCGTATAGAAGTCCACATAGATTATGTGTCAGTAAGCTATATATATCATCATGAACAAAAGTTGATATATTTGAACGCCTTTCGGTAGATTTGATGGGTGAGGAGACACCCTGCCTATCAAATCCATTGAAAATTTTACAAAAAGACATCAAATCGGGGCTCCGGACATGGTTACGAATATGTGTCCAAAAAGACAATAAGTCCGGCCGGCTTCCTAATATTGGCGCCAATAGTTCATTTGTCCGTGGTACGGATATGCCAGAACATATCAGTACTACGGAGAGATGAACTATCCCGACATCCGGATATGAAGGGGGTGTGGGCCATCGGCGAGCCGTGGCAAATACGAGGCCGCACAGGCAGGGGATTTATAGTACATAATTACCGGTCTTTCGAAAATAAAGTCTTATTTTAAAGTACCTTTACAAAGGTATAATCATCGCCATGAGTACATGCTCATATTTTTCTCTCTCCTTATTCAGCGCTCCGTGCGCAGGACTTCATTGCTGTCCAACAATCGCCTCCACAGCTTCAAACGTTGACGCGTCAGGACTACACACCCGCTATGCCTCCGAGGCTTCGTTACACGTCTCCGGACATCAAACATCAAGTAATACCCGTCTCATTTTCATCAGTCTCACCTATTACATTTAACTTGTCTCAAAAATTTTAGTGCCACTAATCATCTTGCTGATTGTCCAAGAGAATTTTTCGTGAAAAATAGAATAGGCGAATCACGGGGAGCCCTGAAGCAGCGACTCCCCTGGGTATATTCGTGAACGAGACTCTGAAGGCGCGTACATCATGACCAGTAAGTACATAAATTATGAGAGCGGACGGAGGGTAATGCGAAAGTAATCAGTTATCACTAGAGAGAGACTCATGGATCAATAAGAGAGGTGGAGAGGGATGATAAGTGAACTTACCCGAGAGACTCGTGGATTAATGATGAGATGATGTTGAATGCGAGTCGCTCGGGGCAGATTAAGTACTACTAGGAGAAATGAAATAGACCAAGAACCTTGTTCAGGACTGAGGAAGTAAGGAGAGTCATATGGAGCAAGTCAAGTGGTAAGCCGTCTCAAAAATGCTCAGGTAGACAAAGAAATATATAAAACAACTTTTCCCTTAAAATACTCCAGGTCTGTATGCTCAGCTTGAAATTCTGGAGATAATTTTGTGGCAGTCCTAAAAGAAGCACAGTGGGATAGAAATTAGACGTGGAATGGAAGAGGAAACCTAAGTGAGCAAAATCTGGACAGTCAGCCAGGCTGCGCTTGCCAACGCTTGATCTGACTGGAGCTATAAGGCTGCAGTTGAGGTATAGCTCAGTTTACACGAAACCAAGCCAAAACAATGCAGCAAAGAGGAAAATGTGCGGGAGAGCTTCATGGTGGTATGAGAGAGGGAGGAATGAGATAGGGACGAATTAGACCCCTGGAAATTTGCCGGAAGAAAGAAACGGCGGCAAATTGACGGCATTGGGACGTATTTTACATAGCCACTGCGGGGACGCGGTGTATAAAACTCGTCCTCATTTCATTCGGCCTCGTAATATGCTCTTTTTCATTGCATATCCCAATGTCCGGAGCCCCGATTTAAGGTCTTTTTGAACTTCCTTCAATAGCCTTTATACAGAATCTGTCCGCACATCAATCAAATATATATGACAATAATACTGTCTGGAAAATCAAAAACGAGGATTTTCCTGCAAGTTCCCACCTTTTTGACCATTTTGACCATCTTTTCACACAAGTTTGGTGGACTTGGGACTTTTCATGGGTTTTTACACAGGTTCTCACTGATAAAAAATCAAATTCTCGTTCTGCAGGGTCTGGATAATGGATCAAATATTCACAGGTTTCACATTCACCGCATTTTTTGCACAGGTTCTTGACCATGAACTTTTGCTGTGAATTTTTTTGCATGTTCTCTTGATCCTAGATTCCAAAATTTACAGGTTCTGAAAATGAATCCTTATCATTTTTTGTTTGCAGGCTGGGTTTCTTGTATAGCTCAAATATTTTGCAAGTTCCATGCCACATATTTCTTCCCTTTTTTTTTGCAAGTTCTCGAGGCGAAATTTGATTCAGATTTTTGTAGCTTCTAATTCATTACGACAATAGTAGGAGGAGTAGTAGAAGGTATATATGAGTCAAATTGAATACTTACTCTGGTACTAATTGAAGTACTGAGAGGTGCAGTATGCTACTTAAGAAGTAGAAGCAGGAGCATCAACAATCAGCATCAGCCTCTTGGTTACAGTTGCGGAGAATCGGCGAGATGACTGAGACAACCTAAATTTCACGAAAGGTACCAGGTAGGAACCTGCATAAAAATTCCCATTCAAAGGAATGTATAAATGTACTCACCTGTGGAAAATTTCCGCCGTTGTTATCATGCACGAACTTTTAAAATTTAGGTAAGTTCTATGGGAGTTGAACCTGCAAAAAAGAAAATTGAGTCTAAATCATGAGCTGACCTGCGAAAAAATTGAAGTTTTGAAAGCTGGATATGCACTTGCGGGATATCTCAAGCATTGTCCGGAGTTTTGAACTTGCCAAATTCAATGATACCTGCCGCACCAACTTGTAAATTTTTGCTTCAAACCAAACCTGTAAAAATTTATTTTCCGGACAGTATTACTGCCAAAAATATACTAAAGAAGGCATCCATATATAGCAACTTTCTGTTCAAATGTCTAGCTTACAGATGCATCATCTTTTTGGACTTATATCTAGCTTCCAAATATATCTCATTTTTCATACACATATCTAGTCACCTATCCGTCGAGCGGATAAACTGGTATTTTTGGCGTCTTTCACTCATTTCTGTCGCGCGCGAGACGGTCATCTCCTAGCACAACTCTCTCGCGCTTGCACCAGAACGGAGGTCACGAACATTATTCCTACTTAAGGGAAAACAACCGGCGGCCCGCCAGAGATCCGTAGTTTTCCTGATGAGCATTGCCGATAAAGAGATGGTTCTAAACTTGTACGAGTCCAAAGAAATGTCGCCTTTCGTCCTAAAGATCGTTCCCACAGAACTCTATTGGAACTCTACCTTCATCCTCTACATCTTTTGACGCTAGCCTTTCACAACATGTCCCGAGTCTCTGTTAGAAAGCTTACGAATCCCACAAGTAAGTGAAAATGAACAATTACAGCAGATATTGAAGCAAGGTTTCCAGATTCTGAGATAGAGGCAGCTGTAACGGTTATGAATGAAGCCTTTGATGGTCGTAAGTGGTATATCTCTCCTACTAAACCTCAGAGTTCACATCTGCAACTAGAAAGATCTATAGAACTCTTCACAGGCGGGGATAAGTCCTTGGTGACGCCCTATTGGAGGGCAAATATCCTCGCTGCTCTTCATAGCGGGGAAGTATGGGTCGCCTCAGATGGCACTGAGGCCATCATGTCGATTGGGATTTGGTTTGGACCCGGGAAGGAATTGTACGAGACGTAAGAGTATTCCTTACTCACTTCTGCCGGGTTCTAACCCACCTTAGGAAGGAGATTGAATCATTCCTCGAGCTAGTATCACACGAAACAAGAGAATGGTGGATCACGAAGGTTGGTCATAAGGCAGTCTGTGGCGACACTTCACCAAATTTTGCCGTGACTGACCCATATCAATTGATATTTGCAGTACCGTCCTTTGTGCCTCAAATTCTTCGGAGACTGCCTGGGAGTCAAGGTCCGTTTTTACCTTTCGCATTCGCATCTCTAATTTACCGATGGATATTTACAGACCAGAATTGACAACTGGTTTGCTAACGTCATTGCTACGCATCCGCGGTATCAAGGCCGGGGACTTGCAACAGCTCATATCGAAGGGATCCATCAGAAGGTGGTTCTTTTACATCTGATACATCATCCTGTTCATCCCGCTCACTCCTGATGCTGCTGAATTCATACGGCAGGTGATGCGAGAAGGATCTTACCTTGCGTTGGGAACCTCGGGTGAGAGCCAGGTAGCTATCTTTGTTGTCTATGAACTCGGTTATATTGGTTGATTATTCATTACAGGAAAGGTTCTATCGTTCGGTGGGGTTTTGGGAACGAGGACGCATGAAGAGTGAACCCTCCGATCTGATCTGTTTTGTGAAAGGAAACACGTACTGAGTCCGGCAGACGCTCAGTTATAAATATTGTTGTATCAATTGCTCACGTACGGTGAAGAACAGAATCATAAGTAAACTCATTTTTACACTCCCATGTACTGTTCTTCCATCGCCATGCAGTTTTCCCGGTCCACAGCCTTCTTAATCTTCGCTATAACCTTGAAGCTCGTTCTCCTCTCTGTCGTGAACCTGAGAAGGGCCGAGATAGAGCTACTGTCTCAGCGAGCGCAGTCATACTGTAAGCATCGATCGTTCTTCCTGAAGCCCCCTTCACTGGTCTCATTGCCATGTCTATTCAGCTTATTTAGGAGATGACTATCCTCCGACGTGGAACATTGGTAAAATCACCACTGTCAAACTCATGCATGGCGACACATCTCACTACGAGTTGGAAGGACCAATCGCCGATATGGAATGGGATGCTCTCACTCCCAACAACGGCACCGTGTACCTAGGCCCGAAAAAAATGTCTTTCAGCGTTTCCATGTTCCATCAGCTTCGCTGTCTAAACATCATCAGGAAAGAATCAAATCGGAAACGACATCTTGAAGGAGACTCGCAAGACGAAGGAGGAAGGACAGGATATATCCCGAGCGAACTTGCTAATCATTGTATGAACTACCTCCGACAAATGATTATTTGTCGAGCAGATACGGTCCTGGACGCTGTGAAAGGAATACCACGAGTGGATGTATTGAGGGAGGAAACGAGATGTAGAGACTGGACACAGGTATACGATGCAGCAGAAAAAGCGCAACCAGGGCAAATGTAGTCTCTCATAGTCAGACCCTAACGAAGTTAGGGCCGCCGGCACCACAAAAAGTGACAGAGTAAAATATGCGAAAGTGTAGAAAATATGCACAAATTTCCTTGCTTTTAAAGCGGAGTGATATTTGGGAGAAGTTTGGGACATATTTACCCCCCACTTTCACATATTTGCGAAAACGGAGGTTCATTTGCGCATATTTTCCGCCGTTTCCGCAAATATGCGAAATGAAGGCATATATAAGGGAAGTATACCTCAAGTGAGAGGTATACTTGAGACCGTTTTCACAAGTATTGAAAACGGCGGAATATATTCTTCATATATACGGAATACTTGGTTGACTTTTTGGTAAGACTTAGATTGCGTAAGGGGTGATCACATTTATGCACATGAATACAACGCAGATTAGATGAAACGAGTCTATTAGGGATTCCGATATACATGTATCTAGGTAACTAGCTACTAGTAGCGGTACTACTAGTAAGGAGAACAAAGGAGCAAAAATGAAAAGGAGATTTTCGGAAGTGGCCAATTGATGACCATTTCTGTTGAGTAACTAGGGACAAAGGCAGCCCAGTAGCAGCCTATGAAAAGGAGAAAAACGGAGTTAGCATCTCTGGTTGATTTCCTGGCAAAAACATGAGAATGAGAATGACTCACGTTGATCAAAAAGGGAGCGGCCTTCGTCCCGTTCATCCATGGGTCCTGCAACACAGCTCACCCTATAGGAATCTTTACCCGGACCTCTACCCTTCCATACCTTGATATGTACTTGCCGTTCTCCTAGTATTTACATCGGAGCTGGGTTGATGACCTGGCCCCTAGTAGCATAGCTGACAGCGGAGCACACCTTGTGATAGACGTTAATAATAACATCGAACGAGTCTGTTCCGAAAGCCGAGGAGTGAGATGGGAGTTCCACTATCGGAAGGGTACGAGAAGCCGTTGCTGGCGTTGTATGTGCATCCAGTGACGTTGTACACGGAAGCATCGACAATTTGTGACATGGGTATACCAAGGGTCAAATGTGAGGGTCAGGACGAGGTGGAGATGACCATTGGTTGAAAGAGTTGTTGAGGAATTCGGTAGTCAATTTGAATTTGCCGTTCCTGTAGACGAAGAATCAGTCAGATTGAAGAGAACAAAAGCATAAGGGGAAAACGTACCCAAACCCGCTCATATAAACCTGCACCATAAAGATACCAAGTGTCCGTCAAAATTCCATGTCATACCTCCGAGGGTCTGCACGGAGGGATTAAGGAGAGAAAGTACGAGAGTATGAGGGGAAAGCACGGGATATGAAGAGTATGGGGACAAAGACAGACAAGACTAGGGAACAGTACGGGTATCCCGCGGGTCAAATTTTCTGACCCGTACCCGTACCCGCCAAAACCCGTACCCGTGATGACGGGTCAAGGGTAGCAGCGGGGCAGACGGGTCAGAAGCAAAACCTGCGGGATACGGGTATATGCCGGGTACATTTATATACTACTTAGTTACATATCACTGAGTACGTCTACGATATCATCGTAACCCTCTGGCATCTCAATATCCTCTGCGTTTTGATCACTAACCTCAATCTCTGGTAGCTTTGCAACAGTCATTACATCCTCATCTTGTATAAGCCCCATCAAACTCCATTGCCGAAGGCACATAAGAGCGCGTGTTGTATCAGCAGAAAGCCGATTGCGAACATAGGGTAGAAGGAATCGGCCCCTACTGAATACACGCTCAACGTCCGTCGAAGTTGCTAGAGGTAATATTAATTAGACAAGATATATGAGTTGAAGATAGTGAACGCACTGGGTATAGTCAGGTAATCCAGTCCCATACGATAAAGAGTAGGGAAATCTTTCTTCCTTCCATACCACCATCCGAGAACGTCGTCCGTAGCTTCAACGTCTGCGCTGAGGTAACGATCAAGCTCGTCACCAAGCTCGCCTGCCTTAGGGGGTTTAAGTGCCGGTAAATCATCGAAACGATTATGCTTCTATGTAAAGATGAGTAGCCTAGCCGTTAAGTCGAATTGACAAACTCACCTTCGACGCAACAGGTGAAGCAGGCCTTCCGCTTTTTGTCCGTAGTTTGCAGATGCTGTGGAACGGGTGGCTCAGGGCGAGGTGCCATTGAGAGAGGAAGAGGAGAAGGTTTTTTTTTTTTTTGTTGTTGCTACAGTACATCTCGTAGGTATGTGACTATGTACGAGTCTGGTAAACTATACAGTTTCTAAATTTTCAAAGGTAGTGCCGACAGCGGCGGCCCCCAGTACTGGCGGGTCTGATTACCCGTGCGACGGGTCGCGGGTTTGATGCGGGTTGATAAAACCTTACCCGTACCCGTACCCGTCAAACCCGTACCCCCTGACCCGCCAATTACCCGTGAACCCGCGCTATTCCCTAGACAAGACACGTCAGCGTGACACGAAAACGATGAGAAAGAAGAAAAGGTGAGGCGTACCTTTTGCATGCCCTTGCTATTGCATGAAAGACGAAAATTTTCAGTCTTTGAGTTACATGGTAGAGTTACATGGTAAAACTACGAGTAAAATTGGTCAGGATTAGAACAGTGGAGTTGAAATAAACTGCCAACGACGCCTGGGTGCCTTTCTGCTGCCCCAGGATCGTTGCTGCGTACTCCTGCAACCAGACAGTCGTCAGCAAGAATAAAGGAAGGCGAAAAAACGCACCAAGGAAAGTCGATTGCTATCCTGATGAAACTGGACACATCAAGATTGTAGCTCTCGAGACCCGACCCATCATCAGGAAAGAGCTAGGAATTCCCGTGACTGAGTACTGCTACGAATAGTATGTCAGGTAGGAGAGGTAAAGTGGAGGCTACTTATACCTAGGTTTTTAAGGCGTTGTTCCCAGAAGGGGCCAGATCTGGTGCTTTGATCGGGCGTCAGCCGCGGCTGGGTGCTAGCCGAGCGGGATTTCTTTATGGAACGATCCGGCGCTTGCGCGCCATCTCCGACTCTGAGAGGATGAGCAGGTTATCAGACATTGTCTAATTAGTTATAGTGCAAGCATAGGGAAATTTTCTGAAGGCCTAATTATTAGGGCTGAGAAAGCGAAGGGACTGAGCATAAATAAGATTGTTACAATGTACGAGACATAAGAGAAAGGAGAAACAGATACTGTTACAACATATGAGAGAATAAGAAAAACAAGGGCAAAGGGCATACAGATATAAGAGGCAATGTACACGTACACAGTAAGGTAAGAGAGATAAAAGCATGTTAGTGATAGGGCTCCGCACTGTACCAGTACTGTATGGTTTATACTGGTACTGTACAACAGATACGGTCCCGTACTGTATGTGACTTTCTGATCAAAAAATACGGTGTTGTACAGTACAGGTTCAGCCTGTATATAACTGTCTTCTTTATGGCTGTATTACAGGTCTTATGGTATATGGGTCAGTCAAGCCTCGGTGACGAGTTTTGCATTGATTTTTTGACTGTTTTGCTTATTTAGGTAATTTCTGTCATGAATCCCTTCCTGTCTTTGCTTCCTTCTAGTTCCTTTGTTCTAGATCTTGTCTCCTGGTACCTATGGCTTCTATCTTCTTTGGTATATCATTTCTCTGACTGACAGATCATATCTGCTTCTACTGCACATATTGACATCACCTAGACATATAACTATCATCCTATGATTGCCTCCTTCAGATACCTGCTGATCTAGCTTCGCACCTTTATATATTTACTACATGGCTTTGTAGATAGCTCTTTAGTCTGTCCACTTGCTTCCCTTAGATCCATACTGCTCAGTTTCGCCTCAGTACTATGTTGACATAAGCCTGCTGCTGGCTTACTCACTTATCTATCTATTATCCTTGTTGCGCTTGTCTTTGCTCCTGTGTGGTGGCATGAGAGGCATCCAGTCCCTATCTGAACCTGTTCTTGACAATTTCTCGTAAATAAAGTGCTTACCATACTGTAAATTTCAAGCCTGGAGAGCATCTTTGAGCAAATTCTGATGAAAAATGGTCTTGATGCAGTATTGTTCAGATGTCAATGAGATGCAAAGTCAAGTGAAAACTTTCAGAAAGCCATCTTGGTGAGCACAACCTCAATTTTTGTCCTCCTACTAACTTGTATAGCTCTCAAGGTCAGCATGAAGCTGCTAGAAGGTAATTCTTCTTTATAATTTTCCTCAGCTACACCAGTACAGACCTATATCCAGTATTACTGTTGTACCTGTTGATATGCTGTACAAAATTTGCATATAGAAATGTTAATTGGTGGTTGGAAAGCTGGTTCACCACTTCAATTGGAATATAAAAAATGAGTGAGTCCTGAACTGCTAGTTAAAGCACTAGTGGACTAAGTGTACACACCAGTACAATAAAGCTAAGTACTTGTGAATAGGATATGCTTATTCTAAGTCTTATGGTTGATGTGTACAGTGCTTTAGTTATAGTAGCAGATCCACCCCATATACTATACAAAGTTCTATAAAAGACTTTGTAACAAATTCCTAATATAATGCACCTAGTACTGCCAGTGTGACTCAAGGGAAAGTGAAGCCCCTATTCACAGGCAAGGAATGTGCTGGCTATACAACCCAGACTCTAGCGCTAAACTATCACTGGTTGAGAATTGCACCATAATTGGAGAAATCGGAGGAAAACCCTAGTAACTGACTATGTAATTGATACCTTGCTTATAAGCAAAACAGCAGGAATAGTCTTTTGAAAGACAGCAAGGATAGATAAACAGGACAAAGTATATATGTACAAGCTCCTGGAAAGCTCAGCTTTCATATGGTACTAAAGGGATGGACTAGTGGTGAAGGAATGAAACCGATAGTTCATTACCGCCAGTATGCAATCTAAGGAATAAGTAAGATCAGCAAGATGTGTGCCTGATGACTGAGGCATTCTCGTTGGTACAAGGGCAACTACAAAAGATATGTAGGACCTTATAGAAAGCGGTATACCAGAAACTAAGTCTATGAACACCAAGTCTATAGTAGCACCAGAAAAACATAAGAAGAGGAATAACAAAGGCTACACAAACCTATAGTGATTGATTGCAGTAAAGGAATGTGAGTCAGATGAGTGGAGCCCAGCATGGATGGTGGAGCTATGTGAGTCAGAATGACTACAGCTGCCAGTTCCAGAAAGGTACCCTTAGTCAAGAGGATGAAGCAAAGGGAACATAGAAAGCCCTATGGGTTTTAGATAATATTGTACATTTCCTAGATACCCTAATTAGAAGGTACCTACTTAATCTAGTAGTACTGATGGGCATGGACTGGCAGTTAGTAGGATATGTCTGTTTTCTTATGTGCCTTTTAGCAGACATTAAAAAGAAATGTAGAACTGTATAGTAGTAGCTGCAAGTAGTATAAAAGGACTAGGTATTTCTCATAGTTACTAAAGCCACATACTGTAGAGTATCAGTCATCTCACTAGTGCCAGCTGTAGAGACTGTGAAACACAGACTACGCTTCTACCAAATTTACCTCACTTGCATCAAGTATAAACATAGTGTGTGGATCAATAGTGTTAAATCAAATTTGTTGGTTTTGTGTGTTACCTTTTGTGAAACTGGTTATAAGGCATTTGGGCCTACAAATTGTGAATTGAAACTGTTGGTTATTGTCACAAAGAGGCAAGTGCTTAGATAGCAATAATGAGGAGCTATGGGCTTGACTCGACTAACAGACAGCAATAAGTACTGGAACTGGTCCCAATGATGAACAGTCAAAGTCAGGTTCAGGGGAGAGCTGGGGCAATGTGGTTGGAGGCAGGGATGCAGATGCAAATGCAGAGGACTCAGAGACAGAGGATGGTGCAGTGAGAACAGTTCCTGGAAGGATGACCTATACAGAGACTGCCAGTGCAGTAAGGGATCTCAACCTAATGTCACAAAGAGGTGAGCACTTAGATAGCAATAATGAGGAGCTACAGGCTCGACTCAACTAACAGACAGCAATAAGTACTGGAACTGGTCCCAACGACGAAGAGGTCGAGATGAGGAACCAGGTGTCAGGACAGGGTTTATATATGTAAAAGTAAAGCTGTAAGAGAAGCTGTATCAGAGAAATGAAAGGTCCGGTGCACAGCATGTGGAACAAGAGTCATATGGTGTAAAGATCTGAGGATATGGAGATAAGAAATAAATAGTACCAAATATAGACGTCATGACAGTTATACCTTGTGGACTTGTTATAGTCTTTGTGTGTTGAATTTGTGTGCATTCATGCCAAAACCTACTAAAAACCCCAAAAGTCCTTGTAGTACAAGTGAACTGTTGACACTGGGCGCAAATTAGCATAAATCCTCTGCCTTATCAGAGTATTATGAAGGATTTATTTTGAACCACTCAATTAGTAAGTCAGCAGGTCATACAGGAGTATTACTGGAATGAAATCCTTAAAAATGAATTTAATAATACATCTGTAAGTCACCTTGACTTACTGAAGACTTTCAGTGTGACATCTTGTCACAATAAAGCACACTATAATACATTGTATTTCAATGTGACTTTTGTCTCAGTAAGACATTAATAATACAAAGTAGAATTACAGGTGACTTTCAGTGTGACAGAAGGTCACAGTATGGTAAACTGTAATACAGCAAGGATATACACAGGATTTACAAGGACATGAAAATTGGAACATTCTGAAAAGCAACAGTAGAAGATTTACAGTGTGACTTTAAGGTCACAGTAATACATGTGTGATGAAACTTGTATTATGAAAGAATTATGCTGGTAAAATTAGCATAAATCCTCTGTCTTATGGGGGTATTATGAAGGATTTATTTTGAACCACTCAATTAGTAAGTCATCAGGTCTTACAGGAGTATTACTAAAATGAAATTTCAAAAGATGTATTCAATAATACCTCAGTAAGTCTGGGTGACTTACTGAAGGTTTTCAGTGTGACAGGATGTCACATTAAAGCATACTGTAATACAATTGGAATTTTCAGCAGTATTTCAGTGTGACTTTTTGTCACAGTAAGGTATTAACAATCCAAGGTAGAATTACAGGAGACCTTTAATGTGACAGAAGGTCACAGTATGGTAAAGTGTAATACACTGGTGATATACACAGGATTTACAAAATTGAAACATTCTGAACAGCAACAGTAATTCACAGTATATTAACAAAAGATTTACAGTGTGACTTTAAGGTCACAGTAATATGCTAGTAATGTTACTTGTATTACTGGAAAATTACAGGTAAGGGGACTGAAATTGGCTGCAAATAATTCTTGCAAGAAAGTAATTACTATGACAAGAGTATTACAGTATGAGAGGAGGGTCCACATAATACCTGCAAAAGTCAGGAGGAATTACAGAGGAAATACAGGGTGGAAAAGGGTTGATAAAGTCTCTTGTAAATCAGCCTGATTGACAGGTGGTTTAGACAAACCTTAATGATAAAAAGTGATTTTGAGTTTGAAATTGAAAGGAGAAAAGAGATTCAACAGCAAAGTGGAGTTGAGCATCATAGGAGCCATCCATCTGGGTGCTCAACACTTGTGGGAAGTGTGGATTCCGCAAGTACAAACACATTCTAAGCATTCAACATCAGTATCACCAACACAATGGCAGTCCATGGTGGCTATCTTCTAATATCAACTTCAAGGTGCTTATGACTGAAGCCATCCACACTTCATTCTCGAGGAATGCATACTTCATGCAGGTGTCGTCCTCAGGGAATCCACACTTCATGCAACTAGAATGCATTCACCCTCAAGGAATGCACACTTCATGCAACTAGAATGGCTTCATTCTCAAGGAATCCACACTTCATGCAGGTGTCGCACACCTCAAATGCATTCACCCTCAAGAAATGCACACTTCATGGAGGTGTCATGCAGCTATAATGCATTCACCCTCATGGAATCCACACTTCACACACCTAGAATGCATTCACCTTCAAGGAATCCACACTTCACACACATAGAATGCATCTGCCATCAAGGAATCCACACTTCATCCAGGTGTTGTGCACCTGGAATGCATTTGTCCTCAAGGAATCCACACTTCACACATCAAGAATGCACTCATCCTCAAGGAATTCACACTTCATGCACACTTCATGTAGATGTTGTGCACCTAGAATGTATTCATCCTGAAGGAATCCACACTTCGTGCTCCTAGAATAGCTCCATTCTCAAGGAATCCACACTTCATGCACCTAGAATGTATTCACCCTCAAGGAATCCACACTTCACACACCTAGAATGCATTCACCCTCACAGAATCCACACTTCACACACCTAAAATGCATTCATGCTTAAGGAATCCACACTTCACAAACCTAGAATGCATTCACTGTGACAGAATCCACACTTCACACACCTAGAGTGTATTCACCCTCAAGGAATGCACACTTGACACACCTAGAATGTATTCATCCAGAAGGAATCCAAACTTCATGCACCTAGAATGGCTTCATTCTTGAGGAATGCACACTTGATGCAGGTGTCACACAGCTAGAATGCATTGATCCTCAAGGAATGCACACTTCACACACCTACAATGCATTCACCCTCACAGAATCCACACTTCACACACCTAGAATGCATTCACACTCAAGGAATACACACTTCATGCATATGTCACACACCCACTTGACAAACAGGTGTCACACCTAGAATGTATTCACCCTCAAGGAAAGCACACTTCACGCACCTATAATGCATTCACCCTCACAGAATCCAATCTTCACACACCTAGAATGCATTCATGCTCAAGGAATCCACACTTCATGCACATGTCGTGCACCTAGAATACATTTTCCTCAAGGAATCCACACTTCATGCACCTATAATACATTGTCCTGAAGGAATCCACACTTCACACACCAAGAATGCATTCACCCTCAAGCAATCCACACCTCATGCACATGTCATGTGCGTAGAACATATTTGGTTCAGAAGGAATCCTCACTTCATGCACCTAGAATGCATTCATTCTCAAGGAATGCACACTTTATCCACCTGGAATCCACACTACACTCACCTAGAATGCATTTGTTTTCAAGGAATGCACACTTCATGCACCTGTTGTGCACCTAGAATGCAGTCCTCAAGGAATCTACACTTCACACACCTAGCATGCAGTCATCCTCAAGGAATCCACACTTCATGCATGTGTCATGCACCTAGAATGTATTTGTCCTGAAGTAATCCACACTTCATGCACCTAGAATGGCTTCATTCTCAATGTTCCCACAAGAGGACAACTGCATTCCAGGTGTGTGACACATGCATGAAGTGTGCATTCCTTCAGAACGCACTTCATGCACCTAGAATGGCTTCATTCTCAAGGAATCCACAGTTCATGCACCTAGAATGCATTCACCCTCAAGGAATGCACACTTCACACACCTAGAATCCATTCACACTGAAGGAAGTCACACTTTGTACACATGGCACACACCTAGAATGTATTTGTCCTGAAGGAATCCACACTTCATGCACCTAGAATGGCTTCATTGTCAAGGAATCCACACTTCATGCAGGTGTCACACAGCTAGAAGGCTTCATCATGCACCTAGAATGTATTCACTCTCAAGGAATCCACACTTCACACACCTAGAATGCATTCACCCTCACAGAATCTACACCTCACACACCTAGAATGCATTCACACTGGAGGAATCCACACTTCATGGGCATGTCTTGCTCCTAGAATCCATTGGTCCTCAAGTAATCCACACTTCACGCACCTAGAATGCATTCGCCCTCAAGGAATCCGCACTTCATGCACATGTCATGCACCTAGGATGTATTCGTCCTGAAGGAATCCAAACTTCATGCACCTAAAATGGCTTCATTCTCAAGGAATTAAAACTTCATGCAGGTGTCGCACACCTTGAATGCATTCACCCTCAAGGAATGCACACTTGATGCACATGTCACACACCTAGAATGTATTTGTCCTGAAGGAATCCACACTTCATGCACCTAGAATGGCACGCTTCATGCAGGTGTCGCACCCCTAGAAGGCATTCATCATGCACCTAGAATGCATTCGTCCTCAAGGAATCCACACTTTATGCACCTAGAATGCATTCACCCTCAAGGGATCCACACTTCATGCACCTGGAATGCATTCCTCCTCAAGGAAGGCACACTTCATGCACCTGGAATCCACACTTCACTCACACAGAATGTATTTGTTCTCAAGGAATGCAAACTTGATGCACATGTTGCACACCTAGAATGTATTAATCCTGAAGGAATCCACACGTCATGCATCTAGAATTGCTTCATTTTCAACGAATCCAAACTTCATGCAGGTGTCATGCACCTAGAATGCATTTGTCCTCAAGGAATCCACACTTCATGCACATGTCGCACACCTAGAATCTACACTTCATGCACCTACAATGCATTCACCCTCAAGGAATGGATACTTCATGCAGGTGTTGCACACTTAGAATGGATTCATCCTCAAGGCATCCACACTTCATGCACCTAGAATGAATTCACCCTAAAGGAATGCACACTTCACGCACCTAGAATGCATTCACACTCAAGGAATCCACACTCCATGCACATGTCACACAAGGAACCCATGCTTCACACCCCTAGAATGCATTCCCCCTCAAGGAATCCACACTTCATGCACCTAGAATGCATTTACCCTCAAGGAATCCACACTTCATGCAGGTGTCACACACCTGGAATTCATCCATCCTCAAGGAATCCACACTTCACACACCTAGAATGCATTCAGACTTAAGGAATCCACACTTCATGCACATGTCACACACCTAGAATGTATTTTGTTGAACCAGGGGTTGACGCGTTGACGCACCACAGTTACTTATGGTTACTTATTCCTTTGTTTCTTTCTTCTATTCATGTTACACGTGTACATTAGTATATATACCTGTAGAGACCTTTAGGACACCTCTGTCTTCGCTATTAGAGACAGAGGTGAGCCACTTACTTTACTATCAGACTTGGACAGTTACTCACATACCTAGATTTATATTTCTCTTTATCTATCTAGGTACTTACTATTTACACTGTCTTAGCTATTAGAGACAGAGATTTATATTTCTCTTTATCTATCTAGGTTCGAATTCTAACAGGTTATGGGCTATTTTGTCGAGTGATTTCCACACCGACGTTAGAATTCGAAGCTCTTTCATCAAGTACCTCTTTCATCTCTTTCAAGACTCTGTCTGGGTCTTTCGTCTTTGTCTCACGTTTCTTTCATGTGCATGCCAGGCTCTGAAATCGATTCTACTGAAGTTCCTGGCTCATCCTCTCCACAACTCGCACCGTCATCTCTTCCATCATCTCGTCATCTCTTCCATCGTCTATCCCGACGTCTCAAATCCCATCTGTCCCTTTATCCCCATCCTTTCTTGCATCATTCATGTCTACCCCTTCGGCAGACACCACACGGCCATCCATATCCATTATCTCTCTTAATACCGCCCTCTTCAACCACGACCACCTTTCAAAAGACAAGAACAATTTCTCCACATGGAAGTACCAATTTATCCAGACCCTACACATGAATCAGGGCGCTGATGGTTACCTTGACGGCAGCATCATTAAACCCGATAAGGAATCTGAACCTCATGCATGGAGTAATTGGAAGGCGAACAATGGGAGTATTTTAGGTTTTATGGGGTTAGTTGTAGAAGTGGCGGAACAGGAGACAATTGCAAAGGCTGAGACCGCCGAGATCGCGTGGAAAGGTCTTCTGAAGCGTCATGGCCAAGAGGGACCAGTTAGGCAAGTCCAACTCATTCAGGAGGCTCTTGGTGTCCGTTATTCTACTTCGGAAAGATTTGCCACCATGTCAGCTTACTCTTACCACTCTCAACGATTGTATCTGGGATATGGGACCTCTCTCTCCAAATCTTTTCCTCTGTATCCTTATGATCAACTCTATGTCGAACGTCCCTGAACTCTGTGCTACGCATGAGAATGTTGCGCAAAACCTTGCTCAGTCCGATGGTACTGATCCCGATCTCAAAGCTAACCCTAACGCCAGAAAATACGACTCCTCGGACATCAAACGAGCACTCGAAATGGCCCAGGGTCTTTTTGATTTGGATTCCTGGACCGGGGATATTGCACTCTCGACTCAGACCTCTCAGAAATCCAATAATAAGAACTGCCCAAAGTGCACCAACCCCAAATGCCCCAGACAACTTGGCCACACAAGGGAATGGTGCGTTGCCCCAGGAGGAGGTATGGTGGGGAAGACAAGTGCAGAGTCGAGAAATGCACGTTTTAAGGCACGAGAGAAGAAGGAGACTAATGCATCTGGAGAGACCAAGAAGCTGAACTTCCAAGTTGTCGAGAGTAATGGCCAGCATACATTATCAACCTGGATACCAACACTGTCCTTTGGGCATCTTCTTCTGGTCCTATGACCAAATTTGCCGGTATCACATGCGATTCCATTGACTCTATAGACCCGTCGATGATCACCGAACTGGAACGTGCAGAGTACAAAGGATGGTTAGCATTTGAGGATGTTAAGGCGTCGGTGGATTGGCACGAGAGGAGGAGAGAAGTAGATTTTGCAGGTATAACATGTGAACCCCTATGCCAAAAAGCTCGCACCAACATTTCCATCACTGAATTCCCTTTTATCCTCGACAGTGGCGCCACTACTCATATTTCCCCAGATCGTAACAATTTCCTACACCTTCGTCCAATTCCCCTCATTCTATAAAAGGTGTCGGTGGCTCGTCCATTGCGGCTTATGGAATCGGAGACATTAAACTCTGAGCTGGAAAGTCAGCACATATCGTACTACACGACTGCCTTTACGTCCCAGAAGCCACAGTCCGACTCATTTCCATTGGATCTTTATCCATTCATTCGAAGATTACTACCATTTCAATGACGATGGGGCTTGGATCACACCCAAAGATAGTGACACGGTCCTTGCCCGAGGAACTCTACGATCAAATCGACACTATGACCTCGTTATCCATGCAGAAGCGGAGCATACATATCTCTCTCTCGACCCACCACCACATACATGGCACGGACACCTCAGACACTCTTACAAGCCAATCATCATTGATATGGCCAAAAATAACTCAGTCGAAGGTATGCCTATTGATCTATCCAATTACAACGCGAATTCTAAATGCCGTCCCTGTACCCTTGGTAAACAGGTTGAGAATTCCTTACTGAAGAAATGCGTAGATGATCATAGAGCTACTCGTTAGACTAGAGAAGGTGTTTGTAGACTTAACGGGTCCTCAATCTGTACGCTCCCACACGGGAATTATTATATCATGGTCAATTGCCTTGACTGTGAAAGATAAGCATTCGAGCCTTTAAAGGCATGGATTGAGGCGAGAGAATGAGAAAACCGAGTTGAAGGTTGGGATAATCCAGATCGACAATGGAGAACTGAAGTCGGAAGAAATGGTGAAGTGGTGTGAATCAAAGGGGATAACATTGAGATTCACTACTCCTTACTCTTCAGCGATGAACGGTCGTGTGGAATGTCTTCATCGTACACTGATGAACAAGACACGTTCAATGATGATAGCTGCACAACTCCAAATTTTCTTTGGGATGAAATATACCTCACAGCCTCATATCTTCACTCCATGACCACGATGAGATCACTTCAATGGGAAAACACCAGCCGAATTTATGGTATCAGAAGAAACCAGACATATCTCATTTACGCGAGATAGGGGTGCCAGGCCTTCGTATTTATTCAAACACATAATCCCAAAATTTCCCAAGATCCATTGAGTGTGTTACTCATCGGTTATGAGCGCAACTCCAAGGCGTATCGGTGCTATCATCGGACAAGTGGAAAAATCATTTCTTCCTACCATGTCAAATTCATTGAAAGCCATCAGATATCCCC